>OVBA01000185.1:0-87421 GCA_900406435.1 Lepidium aucheri
TTTTTATTTTTATTTTTTTATTTTTTTATATTTATTATTAAAAAAATTTAAAAATATATTTAAAATATTAAAAATTAAATTTTTATAAAAAATACTTAAAATATTTAAAAAGTTATATAAAATATTTTAAAAATTATTTAAATATTCAAAAATATATTTAACATATTTAAAAATATATTTAAATTATTAAATTTTTCAGTAAAAAAAACCGGATATCCACGGATATCCATTTTTAATTTTGCATTATTCGTATCCGTATCAGTTATCCGCTGATCCGTGAAATCATGATCCGTATCTGTATCCGTTTGGCTCGGATATTCATTTTTTGGATAAAAAACGGATACAGATTCAGATATCCGGCAGATAACAGATCATAATTCACATGGCTATTACATGCATAATGAGGTTTGCCCCAATAAATATACAAAGTGAACCGTTGACTTGGTCTTTGCATTGGCTTAGGATAATTTTCTTTATGGGTAGGTATTTACAGTAATTAATTAAAATATGTAGTATTCAATTACATCGTAATTAACATTCTTAATTAAAGTGTTAAAGCTTAAACTAAGAAGTAAATTTCATTGAGACATGATGCGAGTAAGACGTCGTCCTAACATTATTAATAATAAAAATTGTGAATCCATTTTCTACCCATTGATTTCAACTGGTCAACATCGGCAATATCGTCTAGCGCGTGGTTTTTGGAACTCCCATGCAATTAACTAAATCAAACTATTAAAAAAAACAATTTATTTATTTTAACGTTAAAAAAACAATTTATTTAATTCATTACAAAAAAGTTAAATAAATTGTTTTTTTGGCGTTAAAATAAATAAATTATTTAATTCATTACAAAAAGTGTGTTTGATTGGAAATCAAAAGTCGGATCTTTTTTCTTTCTCAAAGAACGTGACCGACATTGTTTCAGATCTACTTCTGCCATCGGATTAGAGCCGATTGCCGGTGGCTCTCACAGCACCGGAACCGGTCTCTCCTTTTGTCTCGCCGGAATGGCGCATAGGTTTTCTTATTTCAGTTTTGTCGGGGTTCGTGATGTGGATCGAGGAGTCAATGGTTGGTTTTGAGCTTCTCTTATGGTGTGAAGCTTCGCCTGAGTCTGTGGGTCTCGCCGTTCACCTTTCAGTGGTCCGGCGTTGAGATCTCCGCCTTTGTCCTCCGCTTGGTGGCTCGTCAGAGTTTCTGTAATGGAAATTTTGATCGGAATCTAATCGGTGTGTTGATTCTCACCGGATCTCCACTTTTTTTGGCGGTCTGGTCTTCAATCGTGAGTTTGTAGCCGGTTTATCTAGCTATGTAGCTCATGAACCTATTCTTTCCCTCTGTTTCCTTTTGAACCTTTGACATTGTGTTGTGGTTTGGTTTAAATCAAGTTATGTTTCTCCTCAGTCCATAGAAATCTCAACTCTAAGACTAGATGGAGCTTTTGGCTGGGATTTGTTCCCCATAGTTGTTGGTCCTCCCTTGCTTGGTTCTCGGTTACAGACTTGTGTTAGGGTTTGTAATTTTAGCCAAAGCGTTTTAGTTGGTTTTTCTCCTCTGCTTTAGTAACTTACCTAGGGTATGATGGAGCATGGTTTGAGTTTTTTCCCCTTTGTTATCGGCTCTTACTGATCTGATTTATGAGATTGTGTGTTGATGTTGTTTATCCTCCCATTTGGAGTTTGGACTTGTATCCTAGCTCAGGAGAATCTATCGGCTTTGACAATTTCTATGGTGAGATTCATCTTCTCCAGAGGAAGACTGTCTTGGTGTAACAAGTCTTCGTTTTTGGTAGGAATCCCGTTGTCGAAATGTCTTTCGGGAACTCTTTAGATGATATCTATGTCTTGTTCCGTAGTTCAGGTTTTTATCATGAGGATAGTTTACAAAATCATCCTTTTAAACTCTATAGGATCGAATGCTTTCCCTTGTTCTCTTTATGGTTCATTGTGATTCTCCTATGCTGTAATTCCACTCTCAATATATCTCAATTCAGTGAAAAAAAATTCATTACAAAAAAGTAAAATAAAAATATTAAAATAATTAAAATAAACCAAGTATTGTAGTGTAAAATGATATTGGTGTATTAGTAGATGGTAAATCTACTAAAATCAAGTATTTTGGTGTGAAATGACATTGGTTTAGTGAAGGTAGTAAGTCTACAAAAAGTAAGTAGTATCATACAAGAGAAATCGAGTCTTACTGCCTCTATTATATTGAAACTTAACTAACTGGTCGATTGTAGCCTAATGTTAACAAAAAGAACAAGTGTTCTAGTTATGATAGTTCAGCTAATAACTTGACATTAAGGTTCGATTCCTCTCAGATTTTATGATTCGACTTTAGGCTATAGGTCAGATTTTATCGATTTAATTAATAAAAAATAAAAAAATATATATATATGAAAAAAAGAAATTTTGGTGTAAAGTTACTTTGGTTTAGTGGCAAGTGATAAGACCACTAAACACAAACATTATGGCTAATGATAGGTTGGTTGCGATCCAATGTTAAAAAAACAAGTATTATGATTATAATAGTTTAGCTAATGACTTGACATTATGATTCGATTCTTTTCAAATTTTAGAACTTGATTTTAAACTATCAATCAGATTTTGTCGATTTAATTGTTAACTAAAAAATAATAAAAAATATGTTTTAAAAAAAGAAAATAAAAAGAAACACATCACGAGAGAGTACTTTGTGATGTAAGCAACCACATACACCACTCCCTTCTTCTCCTTCCCATTATTTGTCCTTTTCTTTTCCTTTCCCCAATAATTCTCTTCTTTTTTTATTGGCTATTTTTTTCATAATAAGTATTAATTTCCCTTAAAATTTATATTTAATGATTCCTTTTTTCTTTTTCTTTTAAACTTCTTTTTGATTCTTTCTATATATACAATTACAAAATCTCCTCTTCTTCTTAATAACCCTTCACTTTACTTCTCTCTCTTTCTCTCTTTCTCCTATGATGCAAGAATTAGGCTTAGACCATTTCTCAAACGACGTCGTTCGTCTAGACCTAACACTTCCTTCACAAACTTCATCTACTTCTCTCTCAATCGACGAAGACGAATCAACTGAAACCAAAATCCGACGGCTCATATCAGAGCATCCAGTGATCATCTTCTCTAGATCTTCATGTTGCATGTGCCACGTCATGAAAAGACTCTTAGCAACAATTGGTGTTATTCCCACTGTTATTGAGCTTGATGATCATGAAGTTTCTTCTCTACATACTTCTCTTCATGAAGAATATTCCGGTGGTGGTGGCTCCGTCGTTGTTCCTCCACCGGCGGTTTTTATTGGCCGTGAGTGTATTGGAGGTCTTGAGTCTCTTGTTGCTCTTCATCTAAGTGGTCAACTTGTTCCTAAGCTTGTTCAAATTGGAGCTCTTTGGGTATGAATTTGTGATTATTAATCATCATCATCTATATGATTATTTACTTGTTGTCTTTGGAATAGGCTTTTGAAGTATCTTAAAAACAAAAATTAGGGTTTCTCTTGAATTGCTTTATCAAAGCCTAATTTGTGATACCCATGTAGAAAATGAATTTATATGGAAATAATTAATAATGTGTAAGTAGTAAATTTTATATTACTTGCTTCTTTGTTTTTTCTTTCTCTTTCTCTTTTGTTGAAGTACTTATATTTATTGATTCATCAACCTCACCAATTAATTATATTGGACTGCTAAATTGTGATCAAAAAATGATATATATAGTGATTTTAGTTTTTTTATTCTAGTTTTTTTTCCAATAATTAGCTAAGAGATTCCATCCTTAAGTGTTATTGGTAAAATGCAAGACTTTTTTACCTAATTAATAATCTAATATTACTGTATATTTAGTTCAATGGTAAATTTTCTTATATAAGGATTCTAACATTTTTTTTTGATAAAATAATTTGTTTGTTATTTCTTATGAGTAGTTGTGATTATAATCGGACAAATGACTAGCTTTTGTATTGTATTAGAACATCTTTTGTAATCTTTTTTTAATGATAAATACGTATATATTGTCGATTTTGGAATTAATTTGCTTATTTTATTTCTTTTATTCTAAAATAAAAAGTAGAAAAATGAAGAAAGAAGATTCTACTATTATTTGTAAGGTCTCCGAGCTCTCGGCATCACGTTAGTTTCCTATTCAAGCAAATATTCCCTTTTTGGATTATATTTTTTGTTTTTAAAAATACTATTGCAAAATATACATACATATATATATATATAAAGTTCTGCGTAATTGAAAAATTCTCAAACTAAACATCTTCCAAGTGGTTTTTAGCACAAGTGATAAGTCTACTAAAAGCTTGAGATCGAGTTTTGCCATTTGTATTATGCAGAAATTGGACTAATATACCGATCAGTTGTGCCCTAATATTAAAAAAGAAAATATCCTTGAAAAATATTGCGATTGTTTCTTGATAACTCCATAGAGGTATAGTTGGTAGAGTTATAAATAATTTGGTTATAAAAATTGATAAATAAGAGTTATAGAAATGAAATATAAATAAGAAGTGGAAAATAAGAGACCCACTTTCAATAATTGAGGGTGTTTTTGACAACGACGCTTGGGCTTAAGTGGCATCTCCAAAAACAAACCTTCTTTTTATTTCCTCCCCACAATTATTGAATTTTCCTTTTTTTCTTTCAAGGATTCAGGAAAGACCAAAGAATTTTCTCATTTTTTTTTATAAGAATCGGTTAATTCGAATAATATGCTAGTACTATATACTTTATTCAAGTCGATTTTTGCATGGAAAAAATAAGGTCAAAAGTCTTAGTTCCACATCCCAAGGGTCAAGATTGACCTATTTGTCAAATTAATGATGGATATTGATGTCATACTATACTGTTTTTTTTTTACCAAGAGAAATTTATGATGTAATTTAAATCTCTTTATTAAGTTTTATTACTGTTGAAATCATAGGTCAAAATTAGAGTTTTAATTAGAGAGAGCCATACCAAGAAATAAGTGGTTGATAATTTGTCTCCGATCTAGCTTAACATCAGGTAGAAAGAATTAAATTCTGCCAGTTCCAGTAAAAGTAATTTAGCTATGAATCGTGTATTTATCGATCTCATTAATAAAATGAATGAGTAAGGTTGAAAAAAAAACAGAGAAAACCACTACACTTTAGTGTTTAAGTACCATTACGTGAAGACTTCAATCAATTAGTCACATATTCACATGCATTGAAAAGAGATTTTGACAACGAATTATTCAATGGAGAGACACCTAACTCTTGCTCACGAGACCAACATCCAAGCATTTCAATTGGTTTTTTATTTTTATCAAAAATTAGATTAATAAGATTACGATATTTTTTAAAAGTTTTAAATAATATCACGTGGAAATTATACAATATTGTGAAATCAAAATTTGATAGAAAAGACAGTATAGGTGAACTTCACCATTTGATCAAAAATATATTTTTCCAGTTATTTAAACTGAATAACAAATCTTTTTATTCTGAACTCCAAAAAACATATAATACGTATCGTAAAACTCAAAAATTTTGAGTTTCGAGAAATTTAAAGATGGATTGGATCATATCGATATTATTGTATTTAACTAAAAACATGTTCATGCACACATGGCCTAATCACTTGTCTTGACTCTTGACCACAAGGGCTCTCTTGGAGCATGTACACACAATCTAGTGAATTATTTTGATCTCCACAAATAAGTCTTTGAAATATCAAGAACCAAAATCATGTGTGAAGCGTAAGCAAAAGAGTTAAAAAGATGTAAAAAGAAATGTTAAAAAGTTGCCGACCTTATAACATTTGGTGGTTGTGAGATTAAGATTGTTGTGTGTGAGATCATGTGACATGTCTTCCAAATTAAGGTTATGCTTTTTATATTTATTTTATAATTTGCAAGTTGATGAATATTGATAGCGAAGAATGACCTCATCAATCATAAACAACAATCTCTCCCAACAAATGTTTACAATTAAATTACAAAGAAAGCTCAGTGTGCTTCCACACCAAAAGCCTCCTTGCTTTAAATACTATTTTTAGTTTATATTGAATAGTATTTACCATGGAGTATTATTTGTTCAATTATTCGATCATTGTCGTATTATCATTCATTTCTTATATTGTTTATATATCTATTTGAATAATAGTTTATTTTAGAATTGAATAAATATGTTAACAAAACAATTGAATAAACATGTATATACTTTCTTGGACAGGCTCTCACTTTTCCTCTTTGTAGCTAGCTTCCGAAATTCCGCTAAAATAATAGACATAAATTAACGAAGATTTAAATGTGTTATAGGCACATAAGATAATTAATTATAAAAACCTCAAGTTACGTTTTCTTAGTGAGTAGCTTAGCCACTAAAGACTTGATTGTTTCAAACTTGTGTTCTGTCTATAATAAAATGTGTTTGTATTCACACCCCAAATTTTATGAAAATTTGTAATTTGTATAGACTTAAAAAACTAACATAAAAACATGATCTAGCTGGCTAGCTAAAAGCATTATATATTCGATCCTCTCTATTACAAGTGTAAGATTAAAATGAATACAGTGGCATGAGGTAAGTCCACTGAAGACAGACACTATTACATACTCAAAGATCGAGTCTTACTCTCTACATTACGTAGGAACTTGGCTAATTGGTTGACCATTTGCGACCCAATATTGACAAGAAAAGAAAAAAAATGAATTTTGAGATATATATCGTTTTTATCGATTCAATTGTTTACAAACAAATATATTGTTCACACAAGACTAACACATACCAGAAACCATTTTTTTTTGTCAACAAACAATTAAATTGACAACACATTATTCATAGTCCAAACCCTAAACACTATTACAAACATTTTCTCAAAAAGATTTTATATTTAGTATTTGTTAGAAGACATCAAAAGCTAAAAAGTAATATTTAAAGGGATTAAAAATTATCTTTATGAAATAATCTTTATATTAAATCTCAAAAGAGGATCGAAATATGTGGAAATAGTGTGTATTAAGCTTTTATCGAATCCTTTGTGCTTTTAGGAAAAATAGTGAACCAGAGAAGTGAATGAATTTTTGATGATTAGGGCTAAAATGATAATTATAAGAAAACCAATTGATTCCTTAGAGTTTTTGACCCCACAAGTTTCCTTCGCATTTGGAAAAGACATTCACATTATAAAATTGCCAAAGATGACCCCACCAACACTATCTCTTCAATTTTAATTTTAATATAACCATAAAGTAAACAACTCCTTTAAACTAGTGTTAGATGATTGATCCAAAGTATACATATAAATATATGAATTGTAGTTTTATTCGTCAGATTCTTGTATTTATACAAAAGATGGTTTTATTAAACTCATATGGAATCTTATTGTATTTAAGATATAACGTCAGCTTTGTTTTCAGTACATCATCATCTTATTTATTTGATTTTTGCTTTATGTAACTTTCTCAAACATTAATGTGAAGACAAGACACTTTTAAGCTAATAAGTCTTTTGCACAAATGAAGTTTGAAGATGACAACAAACAACAAAGCTCTTGCATAGACTTAACAATCTCTCCCTTAGGTGTAATAAAAATCTTCAGAGTTTTACGAGGTCATGGACTTTGTCTTGACGCCAATCTTCTTCCATGAAACACTAGGCATGATTTGTTTTGTGTCCACACGATCACTAAATTGAACAGCAAAGTTAAGCAATGAATCAAGCAGTGACTCAGATAGATAATGAGGCTCAAGTCCAAGTTCCATCAGCTTTGTGTGCTTTGCGTTGTAGTAATGTTCTTCTGCTTCCACTCTTGGGTTAGGCACTGTCATCTTTTTAACTTCGAGTCCAAGCTTTGAACCCGCTTTAGTAACGAGTGAAGCTAGTTCGTTGACTGAAAACTGTTCTGTGAATTGATTAAAGACTCGGAACTCACCAGCCTTTGCCGGATTTGCGATAGCGATCTCAACACATTGGACCGTGTCTCTTATATCAAGATAGCCTCTTGTCTGCAAGGGAAACGAAATAAATGAATACTATCGTTTTTAAGGATCAAACTTTGTTTTGTAAACAGTTACAGAGACATATACCTGACCACCTTTACCATAAACTGTAAGTGGGTGACCAACTGCAGCTTGAACACAGAACCGGTTAAGAGCTGTACCAAACACAGCATCGTAATCCAATCGGTTACGTAACTCCTCATGCATCTCTGTTTCATCGGTCTTCACTCCATAAACAACTCCTTGGTTAAGGTCAGTGGCTCTGATACCCCAAGCCTTGCAAGTAAAAGCGATGTTGTGCGAGTCGTGCACTTTGCTAAGATGATAAAAGGAGCTGGCTTGCTTCGGATATGGCAAAGTGTCTGTTCTACCATTGTGGGTTATCGTTATATAACCTTCCTCAATGTCAATATTTGGAGTTCCATATTCACCCATTGTCCCGAGTTTCACAAGATGACACTCTTCTCCGAACTCTTTAATAGCAAAGAGAACATTAAGAGTCCCAATCACATTGTTGTGCTGTGTAAACACGGCTCTAGACCTGTCTATCATTGAGTAAGGTGCAGATCTCTGTTCCCCGAAATGAACAACGGAATCAGGTTCAAAAGACTTGAAAGACTCAGCTAAAAACTCGAAATCACAGATATCACCAACAAACAGCTCAATTGACTTCCCTGTCAAAGCTTTCCATCGGCTAATTCGGTCATGAATTGAGGCTATAGGAGTCAGTGATTCAAGTCCAAGCTGGTGGTCAAAAAGACGCCTTACAAGATTGTCAACAATGCAAACTTCATAGCCCTTCTTGGACAAGTGGAGAGCAGTGGCCCAACCACAATAACCATCTCCACCAATGACCATAACACGTTTTGGTTTAGACGATGTCTCATTGCTAGTTGCTTCAGGTGGTGCCTGTTGAGTTATAGGTGCAGCAGCTGCTCTAAAGGCACAACTTCTTCTCGGTTTCTTCTCTTGGAAGAACAGTCCTTTGAAAGAAGGTCTTGATAAAGGTTGAGAATTGAAGAAGGTTTGACCTAAACCGAATTGCTTAACTGAATTCTTGCTGCTACTTAGTGAAACAACTGAAGGGCATGAAGCTGAAAGTATATGCGTCATCTCAATGGTTTCTTCTGGATTCTATTAAACACACTCACCTGAAAAAACAAAAGCAGCTGAGTAATCAGAACAATTTGGCTTCAGCAGAACAGAACATATCTAGAAGATGTTTCACAGTGTCATCAAACAATCACAATCACCAACGATTCTGTGAATCCAAGAAGACATCAATAAAATTCGAAGCCGTATCTTCCACATACACACAAACACACACACACAAACACACACACACTAAATCAACGAAGTGCATAGCAGTAAAAGAATCAGCTTATTCAAAGCAAACGAAAATTAGAAGCCTTTTATCGAAATTGAAGTCTGCTCTCATCCAAGACTGAATATTTGATCAAGTAAAGTATCAAAAACAAAGATTCTGAAAGAATTTTGCCTTACAATAAGTAAACAGAGTCACATACAGTAAGAATATAGCCACATTGATGGAAGCGAAATTGAATCACGAAACAAAATCACTCAAGTTGCAAAATGAAGAAATTTAATCGATAGGTTGCTCACCCTTTAAAAATTTGGAATCTTGTTAAGTATCAAAGAGAGCTCGAGACGAAGACTGAAGATTTTTAAGTGAACACTTTTGGGTTTTTCTCCTCTCCCAGAAACGAGAAGAGACAACAGATAAATCATTAGAGATGCTCAAAGCATATTCTTATTTATTCGCTTCCCCAAAAAATTCAACCAAAATACTTTCGCGAGATTTTTTGTTGGGCCTAAGTCTCTTCCGCTTATTGGGCCGAGTCAAAACCATAGTCTTCCATTATTGGGCTTTATGGCCCAAATATTATTGACTTTTCTGCAAGTTGACCGAAAACAAAAGTCTCTCATACCTCTGTCTCAAGCTATGTAAATTATATGGGTCGACGGTCAGTTTCCACCTTGAAGTTTGGATATAACAAGTGGTCCACCTAGTTTTTACACTTCTGTTTAATTGCACGCAAAATTATAGTAAGAAGTCTAATTGCACCTAAAATATATTGATTACAATCTAATTGAACCTAAATTATATATAATCAGTCTAATTGTACAAATCACAGATTTGTTGTTAACCAACTTTTAGGTTACAGTTTTAACAACAAACCGATTTAACCAATTTAAGACCCCAATAACGCCAATGTCTGAGCCGGCTTAGACCCGAGCCATTCCATACATTCCTCTGAGAACGCCTTCAAGTGACTCGCACCATAGTCTCTATCATCTTTTATTCGATTATCTAGATAAGCCGATGGAATCATCGGTCCGATCAACGTAGCCCTCATTGCCGCTGCTCTTTTTTTTAATTTTATAGTCCAAATCAAAATAAAATTGAAAACAAAATCAAACCATCGATTTCAAGTTTCAATTATACAAAAATTAGATAAATCTTCAAATGTTACTTTTTGTTATAAGCCTTCGAAGCCATTGACAAATAGCTAAGCGACGTCCCACAAACGAAACCAACTCGTCGTGAAGAAAGCACAGCTGAAAGCTCCATAGATCTAGCAACATCAAGTTTTCAGGGGTTAACAATTGGTGAATCAGTGGATTTGAATTTCTCATATTTACACAGAGATTGAATCCAATTGATGAATTTCTTAATAAAGCGAGTTAGAGAGATTCAGAATTTCAGAATTTCAATATAATTCAGACAACAATTGGTGAATCAGTGGACTTGAATTTCTCAATAAGGTGAGTTAGGTTTCGTTCTCGTTCACCTGCAAGAGAGAGGACTCGATCCCTCACATTCATTGCCTTGTTTCACGGTCATAAATCGGTGTTATTGGTTACATTGGTTTAAATTGGTTAAGTATTGGGTTAAAACTGTAACCCAAAAATTGGTTAATAACAAACCCGTGATTTGTATAATTAGACTGGTTATGTATAATTTAGGTTCAATTAGATTATAATTAATATATTTTAGGTGTAATTAGACTTCTTAATATAATTTTGTGTGCAATTAAACAGAAGTGTAAAGTATAGAGGATTAGTTGTTATATCCAAATTTCAGAGTGGAAATAGGTCGTCGACCCAAATTATATTAACAAAGACTTCAATATCTTACTTACTCATATTCTTACATACTTGTTTTAACTTGTATAAGCCTTATAATAATACTTAAAAATGACGACCATTATTTAAATTCCAAATGTTAAGTTCTTTCAAATGAAAGTGGATGAAATGACGACATTGTATGGTCATTTCATTTCAATCCCGTGAGCCACTTGTGACCTTGTAAACGTACGTGCACGCACACACAAACGCTTGCTCTGATTGACATTCTCTGAATCTTTCTTTCCTTGAGGCTTGAACCGAGAACTCCATTATAATAATCCTACTAATACCTGCAATTATCTACAAAACCTACAAGGTTAAATCATCTAAGCAGATTCAATAATGTCTCTCTTACAGGTCTTAAGCTTCCCCCACATCATCCACTTTTTATTCTCGGCTTCTTTCATCTTTTTCCTTAACATTTTTTTGCCTCAAAAAATGTTTTCAGGATTTCTGGCAGTTTCTTCGACCATTATCCTTTGGATTGACAGGTATTTTCTCATTTCAGTTTTGCTGCTTCTATAGATATCTATTTTCTTTGTCATCTAAATATTAATTGTTTCGAAAATTTCATAGAATTACTTCATATTGTTCTAAATCCCTCATTAAATAGATAAATCCCTAGCTTTCAATATTACTAGCTTAGAGAAGAATAAGATGCAGTTTATAACCAAGTAGTGGTGATCTAGATGTTTCCACTTGAGGAAGAAAGTCGTTCTGTTGGGCTAAACTAGATCGATTCCCCTCAAACGCAAAATTATTAATTATTTTTTTTATCAAGAGCATCCACATAGCCTTTCCCGGTCTCTAAAAAATTATGGGTATCGGTCCGAAACTTCCTAGCTAATAAAGAAAGAAAAAAATATGTACTTCTGCATAGTGTTTAGCTCTACACATGATAATGTTTAGAGTTTATACGTGATAAGGTTTAGTATATTGATAGTATTTCTGCGTAAAATGTATTGGGATATAATTTACAGATTGAACCTCATACTATTGAAACAAAAATGTAAAGGTTTATTTTGCCATTTATCTTACTTATATCATCATTATTTTCCAAAACAAAAACAGAGTCGTTCAAGACCAGCTGTGACTCAGGAGCATCAGACCCATGTCGAGATGACGCAGCTGCTCTCACCCTCAAGTTCACAGCTATGGGCTCAATCCTTATCGCCGGAGCAGCCGGTGTCTCCATTCCCCTAGTCGGATCCTACCTCCCATCAAACGGCGGCTTGATGAGAGGAGCAAAAGCCTTTGCTGCAGGAGTCATTCTCGCTACAGGATTCGTTCACATGCTCTCTGGAGGCTCAGAAGCTCTCTCTGATCCATGTCTACCAGAATTCCCATGGAAAATGTTCCCATTCCCAGAATTCTTCGCTATGGTTGCAGCACTTCTCACTCTCCTCGCTGACTTCATGATCACAGGATACTACGAGAGCAAACAAGAGAAGTTAATGAACCAGTCCGTTGAGTCACTTGGTGCACACCGTTCGATTCCTTCGGAGTCAGGTCTTGAATCGGGTTTTTTGAGGGATCAGGAAGATGGACCGTTACATATCGTGGGGATGCGAGCTCATGCGGATCATCATCGTCATAACGTCTCGATGGGTTCTGAAGGTTTTGAAGCTCTTGCTAAAAGAAGTGGCGTTTCTGGTCAAGGACATGGTCATGCTCACGGAGACGTTGGCTTAGACAGTGGTATAAGGCACGTTGTTGTTTCTCAGGTAAAGAATCTATGACGTTGACTTTATTTTTAGTAAGCTCTGACTTTATTTTTAGTAAAATCTTTTTTTACATTTTTAATAAAACTTTGAGAAATATAAAAGAAATTATTGACTTTATACTTAATTTATTTACTAAATCTCTATAGTAAATAAATTAAGTAGTTGGATCAATGCATTCTTATTATGATTTATTACAGCTGGAACAACATTTATAGAGCTGTTTTATTTCACTAACAACATCTAGTCAAAATGTTCGGTTTATAGTTTTTTTTTTTTTAACAATTGGATTGATATATAGCTTAAATCCACTCAGAAAAACTCTTTTTTAAGTTATCATAATTCAGCGAGTAGAAATCAAATTTTGGTGCCAAGTTATTAACTGGATCATCCTAATCACCAGACTGAGAGCAACTCGGCGTTCAATTTATAGATTAAAATTATAATATTTATGCACAAAAAATTAATTGATGGTACTCTCATATTTTAATTTAGGTTTTTTTAATACTAATTTTCATTGATTCGTTTGATAAATATCATACAAATTACTATACCCTGATCCATATTTTAAGGATTTTATTTTCAGATTTTTTTGGGGGGGGGGGTTTATAAACAGAATTTTTAAAA
The DNA here is from genome assembly GCA_900406435.1 of Lepidium aucheri. Classification (NCBI taxonomy): domain Eukaryota; kingdom Viridiplantae; phylum Streptophyta; class Magnoliopsida; order Brassicales; family Brassicaceae; genus Lepidium; species Lepidium aucheri. Next base: position 13,472 of record OVBA01000185.1, read on the forward strand.
AAATCTGTAAGTATTAAATGTATTATGTGTTATTTTACCGTTTTTAAAAGTCTAATAATTTAGATGATTAATTAATGGTTCTCCTATTATGAGTTGATTTGGGGTATAGATCAATATTGTACTACTTTTCAAATTTTATTATTTCAAATATGACTTTTTTCATAATTAAATGTTTAAATTTATTGCAGATACTTGAAATGGGAATAGTATCACATTCAATAATAATAGGAATATCATTGGGAGTATCACACAGCCCATGCACCATACGTCCTCTCATTCTAGCTCTTTCCTTCCACCAATTCTTCGAAGGGTTCGCTCTCGGTGGCTGCGTTGCAGAGGCCAGACTAACACCATCTGGCTCTGCCATAATGGCTTTCTTCTTTGCAATCACTACTCCAATTGGTGTAGCCGTTGGAACAGCCATTGCTTCATCGTATAACTCGTATAGTGTTGGTGCATTGGTGGCTGAAGGAATACTAGATTCTCTTTCTGCAGGAATACTTATTTACATGGCTCTTGTTGATTTGATTGCTGCAGATTTCTTGAGTAAGAAGATGAGTGTTGATTTTAAACTTCAAATTGTTTCTTATTGCTTTTTGTTTCTTGGTGCTGGTATGATGTCTGCTCTTGCTATTTGGGCTTGATTGGTTCTCACTTTCTCTTGGTTATTATTATATCAAATCAAGATTTTTGATTATTTCTTTGTTCATTTTGTGTGTTTGGAAGTGAGAGTTGGTTTTATTTCTTGTAATTTGTTGAATAATAATTGGACAAAACATGTTCATTACTCAATTTGGTTCCGCCTGTGTTACTATTTTTATGTGGAATTCATCAGTTCCAAGGTGTGAGGAACATTTCTATTCCACACAGCCAATTTTAGGACAGTCACGAGCTGGTTATAAGATCTATAGTTGAATTTTATCCATGTGAGAGTTGGTTTTATTTCTTGCAATTTGTTTATGAAAGTAATAATTGGACTAAACATATTCATTACTCAATTTCTTTCAAATCGAATTGAGAAAAAATATGTTAAAATCTTCAGTTACATGTTTTTATAGCCCTAAATTTGACTATATATAGAAGCTAGAAAAACCAAGTATAATCTTTTAAATACCGTACACAATATAATGAAGAAGATTCGAATTCTGAGAGCGTGTTACTATTCTGATATTTTTTTGGTTAACTGGAAATATGTGTTCAAGAAAACAGCAGTAAGACCATCTCCAACAATGGTTCTTTAAGTGAATATCTTACTAAATAAACTATTAAAATAATAAAAAAAATTAGGAAAGAGAAATAGATAGGTCTTTTGTGTCTCTTGTTTAAGAGACTCATCTAAACAATTTAAGAGATCCTAACACCACTTATACTTACTTCATTGGACAAAATTTTCAAAGAAAATATAATTTAAATAAAAATCTAAAATCTTATAGAAATATTAATATTTTACTATTAAAAACCCCAAATTAGAGTACCATCTATTGGAGATGATCTAACGGCTAATCTGGTTACATTTTTATACCAAGATCATGGTATTGAAACTGTCATACCAATCTTTTTCTAAGTTTAAGTCGATCTTTTCAAAGAAAAGATCTAAGAAATAGATTAGTACATGAACTTGAACGATACTATGTATGATTTGTCGACAAAGATGATGTTGTGAAGGACGAAGTGGTTCCCAAATTGCATGATGAACAACACTTTACTTCTTTCTTTGGCTTTTGTTTTGCCCATTAACAAACAAAAACATAGTGGGGATAATCTCTTTGTGAAACATATTCCACCACCTAATATATCTTTCTTTTTCTTTTTTTTCATTTGAACCAAAATAATTATATATAACTTCTTTGCCATAATAATTTTATATTGTTATCTTTCTGATTTTGATAAAGGTGACAAACAATTCTGTCCACCGAATCCCAATCTCTTCCACTTCAGTTCCTTTCCACTCAAATTTTATCTCCTCATTAACAGCATTTGTAAGCCGAAATGAATTAGTTAATTCGAATATTTAACTATGCTATAGTTACAAAGACTAAAGTAACTTCTTTTTATCACAATGATTGAATTAACAAGGTTTCGTCTATAGCTAAAATTCTCTAACTGAAGTTAAGTGAAATTTAAATTTATTATCTGATGTCAAACTAAATCAGACACATGCTAATTAAACTACTTACTTCATAGTCTAAAGTAATTTATAGTAGAAAAATCATTGCCAGTCGAAAAAGTTATTACTATATTTGATTTTTTTTGTCGATAAGTAATTATTGGATCAACAAAGTCTTATGTATAACATAAGTTTTCCAATTGGAGAGGGTAAAATTTAAACTTACTATCTGATGTCTAGCTAAATCAGAAACACACCAACTGGAACACATGTTTCGTGGCTATTACTATACTTGATTACTATAATTCAATAATATGCTAAGTTTTTTTTTTGTCATAACTTAATATTAACAAATAAATTAAAACTCCAAGCCAATACACAAATGGACTCTATATAGTTTTCTATTCATATAATCATAATAATAATAATAATAAAACCCTTGTATATTGCTGTTAAAAATTGAATATTATTTGGAGAAAATACTAGCAACGAACAAATTTGTAAGAGATGTCGGCGATTCAAATTTTATAATCAAAATGAAAATAAGAAAAATGATAATCACAATATAGTACTAGTGATGATTAAATAGGATACACGTGGAATCTGTACAAAAATGATTCTATACTTCTCACCAACCACGAGATTTGAGGATTTTTAGGTTTAAGATTTTTTTAGCTTTTGATTTTATTAATAACTAGTGATTAGTGATTTTGTCTCTTCCTCAAACATTTTTATTTTTATTCTTTAGTATTTTGAAAATCACATGTCTTATTCTGCATTGGTTTTTGATATCGGTTGGTGAATCAAACGTAAATTTTTATATAATTTATTTTATAAGTTTCCATATGTTTTCTTAATGCAAAATTTATGTTTTCTTAATGCTGTGATATTTGCACTAAATGGGGACACCTTTCTTCAAAGTGTCATATGAACAAGGATGATATTAACACACCTCCTCCTGAGAATATTGCTTCAGTTCCTGATCCTGATATGTCAAATTTGGTTCCTGCGGAGGTTCATTCTTCTTATGTATCTTCTAGCTCTTGACCAATTCAGCCAAATCACATGGAATATGATGTTGGATTTGAGTCTATCGTCTCTCCCAACATCAGAAAATCAGGTTGTAACAATCCTATTAACTCTACTTTTGCTGCTCTGATTTCAATTGTTTCACCTAATGCAGCTCCTCTCTCCGATCATCCTTGCAGTTATGTTGTACCTGATTCTAATCTAACGAGGTCGATTGCTGCTGATACTCCAGACCCGACTCTGGACTCTATCAGTACCCAATTGGCCGAGCGGTCTTTTTTGGAATCTGATGTTAGTTCTAAGTCTCTTGACTGGACCACCATCAGAAAATCAGGTCGTACCTCTCCCTTATTTTCTGGAAGTAATATCTCTCTTGTTAAAATCCTTGCCTAATGCCACTTCAAATCAGTCATCTCCTTCCAGGTTTCAACTCCTTGAAAATCTGCCAGAGGAAGGGAAAATCATGGATCCTGGACTTATAGCTTCTGTTTCTCGTAAATCTGTTTGTCAAAGACAGAAAGTTGATAAATCTAAGATGCCAGCTATTGTATCTGCTTATAAAAACGACCCATTATCGGTGGCAAATTCTACTTCCAGCAAACGAGGCTCCTCTAGGAGGCAATGACGTCTTTCTTTAGCTGGAATTTGCGGGGTTTTAACAACTCTCGCAAGCACTCTGTTTTGAAGAATTGGATCAGCGATACTAAGCCAGCTTTTGGGTGTCTCTTGGAGACAAGAATTTTGGAGCAAAACTTCCAGCCTATTATTGACTCTTGCTTCCCTCTTTGGAATGTTGTTACGAATTATGATTGCCATCGTTTGGATCGTATCTGGTTTTGTTATTCTCCGGATATCACCATCTCTATTCTTGCAAAGTCTGCTCAGCATATTACCTGTCTTGTCTCTTTGGTTGCTTCAGGTTGCTCTTTCATATGTTCAGCTGTTTATGCTTCTAATTTTGAAATGGATCGTCGTGAGCTATGGAGGGACTTACTAGTTATTCAAGCTTCTTACTCTCTGTTGTGGGTTTTGTTGGGTGATTTTAATGTTGTCTCTTCCAATGCAGAGCATTCTTCTTCTCTAAATACGATCCCTAATCAGTTGGGTATTTGGCAATTCCAAGATTTCCTTGCAGATTGTGATTTAACGGATCTGTCTTTTGTTGGTCCCCTATTCACTTGGAGTAATAAGAGGGCTCATAATCCTGTGGCGAAGAAGCTTGATCGTGCTTTGATAAATGCTGCTTGGTTAAGTAATTTTCCTTGCTCTTATGCTGTTTTCAGTCCAGGAGGTATTTCAGATCATGCCTGTTGTATGGTACATCTTTCTACTTCTCGGTCTGAAAAAAGGAAACCATTTCGGTTTTTCAACTTTCTTACTTCTCATGAGCGATTCCTCCCTTCAATTCATCAGGTCTGGTCTCTCTCTCCGTCTTTGACTCATTCCAAGTTTGCTTTACATCAGTTTCATAGAAAATTGAAGACCTTGAAACCTGTTCTTCGTGAGTTGAATAGAACAAAATTTGGTAACCTTCCTAGCCGTACAAAATCTGCGTTTGAAACACTATGTAAAGCGCAGGATATGGCTTTTTCTCAGCCTAATATGGAGTCTTTTACTGCTGTCTCTGAAGCTTCATCTAGTTGGCATCGCCTTGCTCATATTGAGGAGCAATTCTATAGACAAAAATCCAGGATTCATTGGCTTAAAGATGGGGATCAAAACTCTTCCTACTTTCACCGTGTAACTCAATCTAAATCATCTAGAAATATGATTCGTTCTCTTACTTCAGCATCGGGTATTGTCTTTACAGATCTGGCTGATATTAAGTCTGAAGCTGTTTCCTATTTTTTAGATTTTCTCCAGCACAATCCTGATGTTGGATCTACTGATTTGGAAAACCTACTTGATTTTCGATGTCCTCCCTCTATGGCTTCTCTATTGATTGCTCCTGTATCCGCTGTGGAAATTTGTAGTACTGTTGCATCCTTGCCTTCCAATAAAGCTCCAGGACCTGATGGTTTTCTGGTTGAGTTTTTTAAAGCAGCTTGGAGCGTAATCGGGGATGATTTTGTAACTGCTGTCGAGTCTTTTTTTCAGTTCGGTTTTCTCCCAACGGGAGTCAATGCCACTGCTCTGACACTTGTTCCTAAGCATTCGGATGCATCATGTATGAGAGACTACTGCCCTATTGCTTGATGTAATTTGCTATATAAGGTAATCTCTAAGATTTTAGCAAATCGTCTGAAGTTGATTCTGCCCGAAGCTATTACTTTGAACCAAAGTGCTTTTGTAAAGGATAGACTTCTGCTGGAAAATGTTTTATTAGCAACAGAGCTGGTTAAGGATTATCACAAGACTTCGATTTCTGCTCGGTGTGCCATACAATTTGATATTGCAAAAGCTTTCGACACTGTTAATTGGAGCTTCCTTACTGCTGTTCTTCGAGCTATGAATCTGCCAGATATATTTGTAAAATGGGTATGCTCTTGCTTTTCTACAGCTACTTTCTCTATATCCATCAATGGTGAGTTGGAAGGATTTTTTCACAGCTCTCGTGGCATTAGACAGGGTTGTTCTCTCTCACCCTATCTTTATGTGATAGTTAATAATGTGCTGTCTAATATGCTAAATAAAGCTGCTGCTCAAAACCGGTTAGATTATCACCCTCTTTGTAAGGAAGTATCTCTTACCCACTTAAGCTTTGTAGACGATATCTTGGTATTTTCTAATGGTACTGCCCGATCTTTGCAAGGTGTTTTAGATGTTATGCATGAGTTTGGTAGTATCTCGGGTCTGCAGATCAATGTTGCAAAGTCTTCCATATTCATTGCGGGTCACGATACCTCTGATATCTATTCCGCTTCTATTGATGCTGGTATTTCTATTGGACAGTTACCCATTCGTTACCTTGGCTTGCCTCTCACCACCAAAGTCATGACTAGATGTGACTATCAGCCTCTCATTGATCGTATTCGTTCTCGGCTATCCTCTTGGGCGGTGAAGACTTTATCTTATGCAGGCAGCCTTCAGCTAATTCGTTCTGTCATCATGAGCATTACGAATTTCTGGTGCTCTGCATTTCGGCTGCCTTCTGGTTGTATAAAAGAGATTGAAAGTCTTTGCTCTGCTTTTTTATGGTCAGGTTCTCCCAACATCTCGACTAAGGCAAAGGTAAAATGGACTGAGGTGTGTTTACCTTTTGCTGAAGGAGGTTTGGGCATCCGATCTCTCTCTGATGTTTCGCGGGTCTTTGCTTATCATCTCATTTGGAGAATTGTCTCTTCTAATCGTTCCCTCTGGACACACTAGATTAAGCAATACATTCTTCATGGTGAATCATTTTGGGATGTTAAGTCGGCCACTAAAGGGTCGTGGGTTTGGAAGAAACTCCTCAAACTTCGTTCTGAGGTTTATCCCTTCGTTATCACGCAGGTTCGATCTGGCCTTACATCCTTTTTCTGGTTTGACAATTGGTGTGGCTTAGGAAAGCTAATTGATATAACTGGTGATGTCGGAACCCGCTATTTTGGACTAGCTCGTAATGCACGAGTAGCTGATATCCTTTCTAGTCCTATTTGGTTGTCTCATCCTACTAGAGTTCGTCACTTTCAGCATATTATTGACGCCATCTCTGATTCAGCCCCTTTAGCTTCATGTACTGACCCTGACATTGTACTTAGGATGCACTCTTCTAACTCTTTCAAGCACAATTTCTCTTCATCAGCTACCTGGAATCTTATCCGAGTGAGAAGTAATCTTGTTGATTGGCATCGTCTCATTTGGTTTTCACAGGGCGTTCCGAGATTTGCTTTTATTTCCTGGTTAGCGGTGAAAAATAGACTATCTACAGGGGACCGTATGATCTCGTGGGGTTTAAACCAAACATGTATGTTTTGTGGGGATCTTAATGAATCAAGAGACCATCTTTTTTTCTCTTGTTCATATAGTTCTGCTGTTTGGTATAACCTGAGTGCTTTGTTGCTGTGTGATTCATTTTCGGATGACTGGAATACTGTGATACAGGTTTTATTGAGCCAACGACTGAGCAGATTGGATAAGGTGCTTACTAAGCTTTCCTTCCAAGCTGCTATCTACCACATTTGGAAGGAAAGGAACTCCTGAGTTCATGGTCGACCTGCTTCTCCTGTTCCTATGCTTGTTCACTGGATTGACAAAGCTATTCGTAACATGATCTCTTCTCTTCATTATATGTTTCCACACAGGCTTTCTGGTCTTCTTCAACGATGGTTTGAGACTAGGTTTTCTTAATTCTTTATTTTTTGATTTGTTCTCTGTTCTCGCCTTTCTTATTTGTACTTCTTTTCTGGTTGTTTATAACTATTGTAAACTCTTTTGATGATCAATAAAGTTTCACATTTCATAAAAAAAAAATTTATGTTTTAACGTATACGACACTGTTTTTTGTGTGTTAAGAATACAAATATTTCACTCGACTCTTACGCACAACCATATTGTTTGCCATGGATACACATTAATTTATGAATAACTATTTCCAAAAAGAGTGGAACTCATTATCTGTCGAATATTTGGAGGACGATGGTTCCATGTATGATGGAGAGAAAATCAAACCCTAAAATATTTTGTGTTATTTTTGTGGGAGATGATAAACTCTCCATGAAGCAGATTTCGCCACCTAATTTATATTAATTTTTCAAGTGAACTCAAATTGTTATATTTTCTTTGCCATATATATTTAGTTTTGGTGCTATCTTTCTGATATATTTGTAAAGGTGGCATGCATTTTAGTCCACTGAATCCCAATCTCTTCCACTTTAGTTCTCTTCCTTTCATATTTTATCTCCAGATTTTTTACATCATGATCACAATTGTGTTTAGTTGCTTTCTTTAATCATCATAAGGCATTGCTGTTATATTGTAAAAACTACTGCAAAATTATTATGAAGTATTGAGCCATACTCAAATGACTAGAATTCATAATACATATTCCTAAATTCTATATATAACTTACTTTTTTCTGGATCATTGACAAATTCCAATTTATAGTTTAAAGTTCACTTTCTAAAATTCTTATTTAATCTACCATTTCTAAATAAGAGGAATCAAACTCTAGATACCAGAGTGGTTAACTAAACCATTATAACCATCATATATAACTATATAACCAAGAAAATAGTTTAGGTTTATATGTTGCCCAATATTGAAAATGAAAGAAAAATGGATTCTGGGAGCTAATAAGTAATTAGTAAAGTAAATGATATTTACTAGCCAAGTTGCTCTCGGTCTGATGGTTATGACGATCTACTTAATAATTTGATATCATGGTTTGATTCCTACCAACTACAGTATGATAACTTAAAAAATGATTTTCGAAGTGAAGTTTAGACTATAGATAGAACTTTATCGATCCAATTGTTGATGAAAAAATATTTACTAAAATCATACTGATACATTCTAAATAAAAATAGTAAAATAGCATAGTCTTTGGAGAAAATACATGATTTTTTTTTTCTCCTTCGAGAAAATACAAATGATGAAGAGACGTGGTAGTTCCAATTTAATCAAAACAAAAAAGAGTTTGATGGAAAAAAATAACAAAAAACAAGAAAAGAAATATGATAATCACATACTACTGATTAGGTGACGTGGAATCTGTTCAAAAAATATTGTTCTATACTTTTCACCAACCCCAATTCAGCCTTCACCACGAATATTTATTTTTAATTTCAATTTTTTATAGAATTTTCTATTTCTCAGAATGATTCATTATTTACTACAAAACACACTACTTAAAACCAGAAAAATAAAAATAAAATCGTAAAAATACATTTATATGTATATATATAAACATAGTAGTGTAATTCTTGGGACGTGTGTCCGTGAGTGTGTTTATATACTCTCGTTGAGATCTCTCTCCTTCTTCCTTCTCCGTCCATGGCGATTAACTAAACAAACCATATCATCATCCTTAACCATCTCTCTATTCTCTGTGTTTCTCAAGTGCAATTCATTTTCCGTATTTTCAATATGGAGCGTGCAAGGAGGCTTGCTTACAGTGGCATCGTGAGACGTCTCGTTAACGACGCTAAACGACACCGTAACGCTGAACCCACTCCGCTTGCTGTTCCTCCTCATGCTCCGGTTAGATATGTCTCTTCTCTTTCTCCTTTTATCTCTACTCGTCGATCCATCATTCCTACGTCTCTCGTGAGGCACCAGAATCACCATCACCAGACTCGTTCGATCTCCGTCGATGCTGTTAAACCCAGCGATACTTTCCCGCGTCGTCATAACTCCGCAACGCCTGATGAACAATCCCATATGGCTAAATTCGTTGGTTTCGATCATCTCGATTCACTCATCGATGCTACGGTACCTAAATCAATTCGATTAGATTCGATGAAGTTTTCTAAATTCGATGGTGGTTTGACTGAGAGTCAGATGATTGAACACATGGTTTATTTAGCTTCTAAGAACAAGGTTTTCAAATCGTTTATTGGGATGGGTTACTACAACACTCATGTCCCTCCTGTGATTCTCCGTAATATCATGGAAAATCCAGCTTGGTACACTCAATACACTCCTTATCAAGCTGAGATCTCTCAGGGTCGTCTTGAATCTCTCCTCAACTTCCAGACGATGATTACCGATCTTACTGGACTACCCATGTCTAACGCATCGCTTCTAGATGAAGGGACTGCAGCTGCGGAGGCAATGGCGATGTGTAACAACATTTCCAAGGGTAAAAAGAAGACCTTTGTGATTGCTAGTAACTGTCATCCGCAGACTATTGATGTCTGTAAGACTAGAGCTGATGGGTTTGATTTGAAAGTTGTCACGTCTGATCTTAAGGAAATAGATTACAGTTCTGGTGATGTCTGTGGGGTTCTTGTTCAGTATCCTGGAACCGAAGGTGAAGTTTTGGATTATGCTGAGTTTGTTAAGAATGCTCATGCTAATGGTGTTAAGGTTGTGATGGCTACGGATTTGTTGGCTTTGACAATGTTGAAACCCCCTGGTGAATTTGGCGCGGATATCGTGGTTGGTTCGGCTCAAAGGTTTGGTGTTCCGATGGGTTATGGTGGTCCTCATGCTGCGTTCTTGGCTACTTCGCAAGAGTATAAGAGAATAATGCCAGGGAGGATTATTGGTATTAGTGTTGATTCTTCTGGAAAGCAAGCCCTGCGTATGGCCATGCAGACTAGAGAGCAACATATCCGGAGGGACAAAGCCACTAGCAACATCTGTACTGCTCAAGTATGTCACTTCTTACTATTTGATATCTCTGTATTCACATTTCAATGTTAGTTGTGCAGATAATAGTAGTCTCTTATTCGTATTCACCATGCTCATGTTGTTGAAAACTTACTTATCTCTTTTGTTTGCCATTTTGTAACAACTTTTATCATTCTCTTGCAGGCGTTGCTTGCCAACATGTCTGCCATGTATGCTGTTTACCATGGCCCTGCAGGTCTAAAATCTATTGCCGAACGCGTGCATGGTCTTGCTGGCATATTTTCCTTAGGTTTGAAGAAGCTTGGAGTTGCAGAAGTCCAAGAACTTCCCTTCTTTGACACTGTAAAAATTAAGTGTTCGGATGCATATGCAATTGCTGATGCAGCTACCAAACATGAGATTAATCTGCGTGTTGTGGATTCCAACACTGTGAGTCTCCTTTGCTTTACTTTCAAAAGATTCTTATTTGTAGCAGCATGCAGATGTTAATATTTGGATTTAACTACTTAACGCCTTCCAGATCACTGCTGCTTTTGACGAGACAACCACCTTGGATGATGTCGATAAACTTTTTAAAGTTTTTGCTTCTGGCAAGCCTGTGAGTGTTATTCGTTCCTGTTTTTGGTTTATTATTTATCAGTTCCAGGCTCCTTGGATGAAATTTGATTTATCTCCAATCCGCTTCAGGTTCCATTCACCGCTGAATCTCTGGCACCTGAGGTTCAGAATGCCATTCCGTCCAGCCTAACAAGAGAGACCCCTTATCTTACCCACCCAATCTTCAACATGTACTATTCTCCCTTGAATCTTGAGTGGTTTGTTGCTTGTGGATACTGTTATCTCATCTTACTTTTCTGCTTTTAACAATGTGAATAGGTACCACACTGAGCATGAGTTGCTCAGGTATATCCACAAGTTAGAGTCTAAGGATCTCTCACTGTGCCACAGCATGATTCCATTGGGATCTTGCACGATGAAATTAAATGCAACAACTGAAATGATGCCTGTCACATGGCCGAGTTTCACCGACATTCATCCTTTTGCTCCTGTTGAACAAGCACAAGGTTATCAGGTGAGTTTATTTCTAGATTCATCTAAGGTTTGATCTATAGTCTTGAACAATGAAGTGATTTGTGAGCAATGTATGTAGGAAATGTTCGACAATTTGGGTGATCTCTTATGTACAATCACTGGATTTGACTCTTTCTCATTGCAACCTAACGCTGGTGCTGCTGGGGAGTATGCCGGGCTTATGGTTATTCGTGAATATCACAAGGTAAAAGCTTATATATTAATTTTGGATCGAACTATTTCAAGTTATCAATTGTATAAACTAAAAAGTGAATGAATGACTGCATTATCCAGTCAAGAGGAGATCATCACCGAAATGTGTGTATCATACCTGTCTCTGCACACGGGACAAACCCTGCAAGTGCTGCCATGTGCGGGATGAAAATTATTACGGTTGGAACTGATGCTAAGGGAAACATCAACATCGAGGAGGTGAGAAAAGCTGCAGAAGCAAACAAAGAAAACTTAGCCGCTCTTATGGTTACATACCCTTCAACTCACGGAGTCTATGAAGAGGGTATTGACGAGATTTGCAACATAATTCACGAAAATGGAGGTCAAGTGTACATGGATGGTGCCAACATGAACGCACAGGTGAAAGATCTTAATAAAACAGCCAACTGAGATTGTGGGTTTTGTCTAATTTGTAAGAGTGGGTTCGTGTAGGTTGGTTTAACAAGCCCTGGTTTTATTGGAGCGGATGTGTGCCATCTTAACCTCCACAAGACCTTCTGTATTCCTCATGGCGGTGGTGGTCCTGGTATGGGTCCCATTGGTGTGAAGAAACATTTGGCACCATTTCTTCCTTCTCACCCCGTGGTTAGTCTTTTCATCCTTCATCACTGTTATGTTTCATGGTGGTTAATGAATAAATTCCTTATTGTTCTTTTCCTCCATTTCCATGTATAAAGATACCTACTGGTGGAATCCCGCAACCCGAGAAGACAGCACCGTTGGGTTCAATATCCGCTGCACCATGGGGATCTGCGCTTATCTTGCCAATATCGTATACTTACATTGCCATGATGGGATCTGGTGGACTCACTGATGCCTCCAAGATTGCAATCTTGAATGCCAATTACATGGCAAAGCGTCTAGAGGTAGTTAACTCATTGTCTTTTTATTTTATTTTTTCCGAGTCATTGTTTTAGAATGAAGAAAGTCCAATATTATTGATTTGTTTTTACAGAAACACTACCCAGTTCTTTTCCGTGGTGTTAACGGAACATGCGCACACGAGTTTATCATAGACTTGAGGGGCTTCAAGGTATTAAAATGTTGTGCAGTGAATAGAAGTAATTGTTTTAGAGATGCAAATTATTAACAGATTCAATCATGGGTTTGTAGAACACTGCTGGAGTAGAACCAGAGGATGTGGCGAAACGGCTAATGGACTATGGATTCCATGGACCCACAATGTCGTGGCCTGTCCCTGGAACTCTTATGATTGAGCCAACCGAGAGTGAAAGCAAGGTATGTATGGATACACAAATCTCTCACTGGCTCTTCTTTTGCTCAATGTATCAACTTGATGGAACTAATATTATTCGTTTGCAGGCGGAATTGGACAGGTTCTGCGATGCACTCATTTCCATCAGGGAAGAAATTGCACAGATTGAAAAGGGAAATGCGGATGTCCAGAACAACGTTCTCAAGGTAAATTCGATAAACGAAGACTAATCACAGTATTTCCGATATGTTGTTTTGAGAAGTAGATATTCAGACTTTGGTGGTTGTTTGTGTTCTCAGGGAGCTCCACATCCTCCATCGTTGCTTATGGCAGACACATGGAAAAAGCCGTATTCCCGCGAGTACGCTGCTTTCCCTGCACCATGGCTCCGTTCCTCCAAGTTCTGGCCTACCACATGTAATAGACTATCCAAGATAGATTGCTCATTTGTTTTATATTGGTTTCAAAAGATCTGAATTGTGACAAATAATTGAAAACTGTGGAACAGGTCGTGTGGACAATGTGTATGGAGACAGGAAACTGGTGTGCACTCTCCTCCCAGAGGAAGAACAAGTCGGAGCTGCAGTATCTGCTTGATTAGAGCTCTGTCCCAATAGCTTCACAATGCGTCAGCTTGTGTTATGTGTTCCATTTCTCACCATTCTCTCTTCCTCTCTCACATAGTGTTCTTATTATATCCTTCCTGTCTCTTTACTCTGTTACTTTCATTCTAATATATATATATATATATATATATTTCACAAATGACCGAAAACAAACATATATACTGTCAAACAGTTGTAGAAAGTTGGAAAACCAAAGAATCTTAATCGTTAGTGGAGATTTTAAAAATCTAAGGAATTCAATTCAAGCAAAGCCAATCAGTTTAACATCCACTATTGCTCTCTCACTTACTTCTTACACTATTGAGAAAGAAATGGAAGAAAGATATTGAGAAAACAAAGAGAAATTGTAGAGAAAGTAAACTTGTCCCTCCATCAAATAATTTTCTTCTTGGTACATCCTTGGTATTTCACCTCTTTTGTATTTATGTTGTTTTATCTCTGAAACCTTAAGGTATGTAATGATCTTGTATCTCACACAACCAACATTAACCATGAAGTGTTGATTCTGTACTTGGTTGTTTTCTCAAAACTCGAAAATATCTCCTTCAGATAACACCCTTTCTCTTTTCTTGAGTTCTCGTCACGCCCATGTGTGACATTTAAATGTTATTCTTTGAGCTCCTTTTATTTCACATGTTAGTGAACACCTACGATTTTAAGAAACTCCACTGGTTCTTCTTTCACGCCATGACTGAAACACCTAACTGCATTGACTCTCTTTACAAACAAAGGATAAACAGTTTCTCTTTCCAAAAAGTGTAATCTCCCCCTCTATCGAACATTTCCATGACTTATCTTCGATTCAAGTTGCAGAAATTCGAACAAGTATGGTTCTTATTTCTCTATATGCTCCTACCACGACCAACTAAACTCTAAAGACAAAGAACGAGCCAACGTGGGACGCATAAAGGAAATAAGTAAGCACAACGGATGCTCTAAAACTTTCAGAAAATTGATGACAAGTTGGAACGAGATGGATCCAAGATGCATTATTTAAAACTGTAATCAAGAGAAAACTTGGCAAAAGAGAACATGTGTCACGATAGGAAGAAAGTCTTTTGATGTGGGGAAAGATGAAGTAAAACAAGTGATCGAATCATTCTTAAAAATCATATAACATCTCCTAAAACTACCATATGATTGTTTTTATAAAATATCGATAATCATTTAAAAAATTTCTAAGTATCCTGAAATCGCACTTAAGTCTCTCCAATCTTTTAAAATCTAAATCCTATCAAATCCTTTTAAAATTCTACTTTCGTCACATCCTTTCAAAAATATTAAATACCAATGAACAATCATAATGCTATTGATTTTAAAAATATTAATGAAGTCAAACTGTTTTGTCTCAAAACTTTGGAGCCTGTATTCAAAACCAGAAAACTCATCTTCTAAATACAATTCATGCAAAATAGTTTGTTCCGGTTATATCGAAAGATTCATTTCACTATAAATAAGAGCAAGCACATTTACGATATACTAACACTAAATCATAGTACCACATATTAGTCTGAGAGAAAATATCAAAAGTTTGTTATATTGATCATTGGATTTGGAACTCTATGTTCCATTATATACAATTGGAGTAAAAGACAAAATTGATATGTACAATTGGAATTAATTTAACCAACTAAATCAGTTGAAATTATATCAAACCACATTACTCTAATAGTCCTCCTTCAACATGAGTTGTAATTATTCAAAAGACTCATCTTCAACTTTAAATGGTCAAATTGATGAGGGAACAAAGGCTCAGTAAGCATGTCAGCAACTTGATATGCAGTGTACTGTGTGGCAATCTAGTTCGATGTATTTTGTTCTTTCATGAAACATCATGTTAGTAGCTATGTAAATGGTTGTACAGTCATAGAAGAATATAAGAACAGTTGAGCAAGTTACAACTAAGCCTTTAAGCAATGTCAATAACCAAACAAGGTCACAAGAAGCTAGAGCTAAACCTCTATACTCCGCTTCAGCAGAGGAACGAGAGATAGTAGGCTACTTCTTTGAATGCCATGAAATCAGAGAAGAGCCAAGAATCATGCTAAAGCCAGTTGTAGAACGTCTACTATCCGGACAAGAAGCCCAATCCGAATTAGCAAAGCTTTTAAGAGTCAAATCTGGATTAGAAGAATATAATAAATTTTGTCCAACTGTTGCCTTAACATACTCCAGAACCTTGTAAACCACCTGAAGATGAGAGGTTCGTGGAACAGAAGAGTATTGACACAACTTGTTCATAGAGAATGTGATATCTGGTCTACTAATGGTTAAATACATATGTTGCCCAACAAGTCTACGATACATTTCTCTGTCTTCTAAAAGATCACCATCTATTTTAGAAAGCTTTAGATTTAGAATCATAGGAATAGAAGATGGCTTATAGCTCAACATCCCTACAAAAGAAAGAACTTCCATTGCATACTTTTTGCGACTTAAAGATATCCCATATTCATTTCTTGCAATTTCCAAGCCCAAAAAGTACATGAGAGGACCAAGATCATATAGTCTAAAACACTAATGCATATGCCTTGTTAATAACTCAACTGCTTCATCTAATGTCCAAGCAATCACTATATCATCGACATAGACGAGTACAACAAAGAAAAACTTCACGAAAATTGTTATGCAAATTATTTTTGGAAGATATCATATCTTCCAATTTAGGACTATGTACATATTTGTGTTTATGTAAATAAGGTAAGTTAGAATAATTGATTGTATATATTGTAATTGCCTCTCAATAAAGCTTATTGTAATCGTCTCTTCATCAATCGAGAGATATTCTGGTGGATATTCTGGTGGAGTCTTTCATTCCTTTCATGTCAGAGCTCATATATAGCAGAGTGTCAAGCTATTAGGATCAGTTTTAATCTTGTTCTGTCAAATTGAAAAGAAAGAAGCTGGATGATGATAGAGATCCAATTCGGAGATGAGATGATGTTGAAATGACAACATGTGTGGGACCAAATCAATCAAGAAAGATTGCATTCAAAAAATATATGGTTTCTGCTTCCAGGTCCAGAGTCACATAGCAAAAAGATGAAGGAACTAGTAAGTCCCAAATCACTAATTTGTCCCTTGCAGGGCAATGATTAAGATTAACCAACCATATGTATGATGTTCATCATATATCCAATAAATTAAATTTAGCAAAAAATTTACAAATAATGTGATAATTATATAGTATATAATCTAAAGGAAATAAATTCATAGCCAAATTCCTAAACAAGAAAAAAAAATTCTACGGACGAATAGAGCCACTAGCAAGCATGTACATAACTAATCATAATATGTATATTTCTGTATATGTACACAACATGTACATAACTAGTTATATTAATTTGAGTACTTATTTGAAAGTGGTACAGACAAACAAGATATATAACTGGAATATTTTTCTTACAATTATATATCACTTTTACAGCTAATGATTACAAATTATTCAAAGAGTTATATTTTTAGTCATGACGAGATTTATAACATAAATAATTTCTGGATAATAAGAAATATAATAATTAACAAATATGAAAATTTTATTAAATAAATTAGTAAATACAAATATAAAATCACTTTAGCAAATTTTTATCCCCGTAAAATTAATCCGTAATAAGTTATTAGATAGTTTTATATATATATATATATATCAGTATCTATTATACTATAGAACTTATCATTCAGAAGATAATATATATAATATAAACAATACTATTATATTTAATATAATCTAAAAGTTTTAAAAATATATATAATATAACTGCTAATATTTGAGAAACACAAAAAAAAACCAAACTACTAACATTAAAAACTAATTAATCAAACATATATAATTTCTGAAAGAAATTTATCAAATATAACTACTAAGTTTGATACTACTTAACCAAACATATAGTTATTATTATATTTAAAAACCAAATGTCTTATTCTCAGGTAACATTAACAACAATTAGTATATGACACCATATTAGAAAAAAGATACATTTTTGCGGGTTTATAATCTTTCTAATATTAATTATTTCGTAATATTCATGAAATAACTGAATTGTAACACTCCTTTATATGATAAAATACTAACATTTCTTAAATTATATGGCATGTCAAGCATAATGGAAAATAATTAATATTTTAGTTGTAATTATTTAAGACATGACAAATTAATATGGTAAACAAAACAAAGCAATTTCAAGATTGTTTATTGAAAAATGGTTAGTCAATAAAAGAATGAATTATTGTAATATTGTTTGGATTAAGCGATATATGTTAGTTTAGGAATCAGACAAAATTGTAATTAGGAAATTTACATGAAATAGATAATGGTGTAATTAATATTCCACGAAATGTAAATTCTAATGGAGGATAAAAGATAATGGGCTTCGTAACTTACGACCCAAACCCGTAAAGCCCAATATTTTTAGGATGCACATCATTAACAGATTCAAATATTGCTTTATAGAACACTGCTGGAGTAGAACCAGAGGATGTGGCTAAACGGCTAATGGACTACGGATTCCATGGACACACAATGTCGTGGCTAATAATGAAGACTAATCTCTATAAATCCAATATGTTGTTTTGAGAAGTAGATATTCAGACTTTGGTGGTTGTTTGTGTTCTCAGGAAGCTCCATATCCTCCATCGTTGCTTATGGCAGACACATGGAAAAAGCTGTATTCTCGCGAGTACGCTGCTTTCCCTGCACCGTGGCTTCGCTCCTCCAAGTTCTAGCCTACCACAAGTAATAGACATCCAAGATTTATTGCTCATTTGGTTTCAAAAGATCTGATATGTTGACAAATAGTTGAAAAACGTGGAACAGGTCGTGTGGACAATGTGTATGGAGACAGGAAACTGGTGTGCACTCTCCTCCCAGAGGAAGACAAGTCGGAGCCACAGTATCTGCTTGATAAGAGCTCTGTCCTAATAGCCTCACAATGCATCAGCTTGTGTTATGTGATCCATTTTCTCACTTTTCTCTCTTCCTTCTATCACAGACTGTTCTTAACTTCTTATTATACACTTCTTATCTCTTAAAAGTCCACGGAAACGTAACATTTGGTGAACCAAAGACTTTGCTAAACTTCACTTTATTAACCATATTGGTTATAGACACAAGTCAAACATTGAAAACTGCTTCATTTACTTTCAATGGAACAATCTTCATCTAAAAAATGCTTCATCAATAATCAAACAACTAATTTGGGTGAGAATTACAATAAACGAACCGGTTTTAGCGTAAACCAAGCAGAACTAGATTTCAGGTCTTCAGTGGACAAGGTTCTGTCTCAGTTTTAGCGTGAAGCAAGCAGAACAAGATTTCTGGTGTTCAGTGAACAAGGTTCTGCTTCAGTCTTCAACCTCTGTGTTGAATATAAAACTTGGGAAAGCTGTGGTCACATCCCTTCAAACCATTAAACACAAGTGAAACAGGAAATTTAGATTTAAATTTCAACAGAGATGTTGCTCATGAAGCAAAATATATCTGAAATGGAAGACTTAATCCAACAAAGAGAGAAGATTTGGTACTTTAGATAAGGAAGAGTCATGTTCTTCAACAAGCTGGGATGTTTAACCACATAAGCCTTCCATTCATTCATGCTAATTTTACCATCTTTGTCAGTATCTGCATCAGCAAATGTCTAGGAAAAACAAAGCAGCCAAACGAAATAAACCCATCTGCCAATTGAATTTACCCAAATATGATTCATTATAGAGAAACAAAAGGATTCCAAAGAACTCACTTTATCAATAATCATGGTCAGAAGTTCACTGGAAAGCATCATATCAGATTCCATCAAAATTGCAACCACCATTTGTTGCACCTAACATGTTATAATAGATTTGCAACTAGTTATAATCAGGCTCAAAAGACACTTGCAGCTTATATTGGCAGATTATTTACCTCTTCTCTCTCAATAAAACCGGTTTGTCTTAGATCATAGAGCTTAAATGCAACTGCCACAGATATAGAAACACACTCATCCATTGAAACAAACATTAAGATGTATATATAATCGATAAAACACTGAATATTGATCCTTACACTCGATCTTCTCATCGATGGGTGCATAGGGATGAAAGACACTGAGTGCATGAATAAATTCTTCAAACTCAATAACTCCATTCTTCTTTTCATCAAACAAATCAAAAACCTGCAAAAACCAATCAATATAGAACCTTAACTCTCACCTCAATGAGTCCACAAACCATAAGAAAACTATTTCACCTCTCTAAAGAACACACACACTCACCCTATCTAGAAAGAGGTTCTCACCATATGGAGCTTGGAATAACGCCAGTTGAAGCTCTTCCTGCAAATCATGAAGTTCGATGAGATAATTACATCTTAAAAGACGAAACATAAAGCTCTGAAATCAATGAATCACACATAAAGGAGTAGAGTGATTATTAGCAATCTATGGCAATCCATCAGCTAGATATCTGAGATTTCCACAAGAAAAAGAAACAAACCAACCTTGTGAATCAAGCCGTCATCAATAATTGAACAGCTCAATTTCTTAAATAGTTCATACAAAGCTTCAACTTCGTTGATTGAAACTGCAATGTAACAAAAACAAAGAAACAAACTTTCAAACTTATAAACACCCAAACAGAGAAAATGTGAAACCCATTGATCCAGTCATCGAGAATTGTAAAGAAAAGTTTACTCATACATTGAATATAGAATCAAAAAGAGAGAGAAAAACAGAAAACCCACATCGAGATTCACGAGCAAGACGTTTCAGATCCACATGCTGACATTTACGAGGTGATCGGCTCCTACAATCGAAACATTGCCCAACAGTGGAAATGAGAATATCAATAATGGCAATTAAAGGTATGAATACGGCGCAGAGTTTCTCTCCAACAGTCAGAGAGCTTGATCTCTGTTTCACCAAAACAAAGAACAGTTATCACCAAACACAGAGAGAAAAAACAAAAGAGATCAAAATGGTGAGAAAATTTACAGAAGAAACATTTGTCCAATCCATGATTCATTCGAAAAAAATCCCTCCTTGATGGAGGTTCAAATCAAATGGTGTAATTGGCATCCAAATCTCGAGTAATAAGAGCAAAAAAAAAAAGGAAGGGTCTTTGATTCTGCTTCAATCAGTTTACGACTTGATCCATTTAATTTGTTTTCAGCTTATCCATAAGTTTTTACATTTGTTGAACCAAATGTACTGTCCCTCCCATGTGCTGTGTGCCAATTATTATATTTTATTTTAAAGTTAACTTGTTACTTTTTGTTTCTTTTGGGCACCATTTTCTTTTTATATTTTTGGGTTCTGTTCACAGCAAATTAAATAATAAAACAAACACAAATCATTTCATTAATTTATAGGAGTAATAATTAAAGAAAAGTAGAAAAACCAAATTATAAGATATATTTAGTTAATTTAAGTATATCTAAACAATGAATGTATATGGTAACTGCGGAATTATGTTTAATGTAGAATATAGCAGAAAAAAATTATATTTTTTATGCAGAATTACTTAAAAGCAAATGATAACAGCTAAATTTTTTTGAATGTGAAATTTGAAAGATTTTTTTTATTTGTAGTAAGGAAATAATTAATTATTTTTCCAATTAAATAACTAGACAATATTTTTAAAAATCTCTAAAATAACTTTTTAAAAAAAACTATAATAGAATTTGATGAAAATTAAATCATACTTGACTAATATATAGTTGTTTGGCCGTCGTTTACATATATGTTTCGTTTTACTTTTTTTGAAAAAATTAAAATGTTCATATAACGTAACTATAAATTTTGGGTTATATACCAAATTTTCACTTGAAATTTTTGGATTTGAAGATGTGCAATGGTTTTGATAGCTAAACAAACTAATAAATTACGAACATAGAACCAAACTGGAAATTTATCTGAATTTAAAGAAACCAAACTCAACAAAAATCGCTTAAATAACCAAAAATGATCTAAATCTTTGTATCTAAAAATTGAAATCAAACATAGATTGGATCACAAATCAATATGAAATATTTAAAATACAATTATATATCTAAAATTAATTAATTAGATATTTTTAAAGAATAGTAGTATTTATATATATAACAAAACAAAGAAAATGAAAAAAAAACCGAGAAAGATAACAATTGTGCACATGTAAATATTTACATAGAACACTAAATATTAATAAAGAAATAAAATGATTGTGGAAGAATAAGGAAATGAGACCATAAGTGAGGAATGGAAAATGTTGTGGAATTGAGGATTTTTCCAATTCTTCATATACCAGTTATAGCCAATGTCTGAATACTTTTCGATATATGATTGAGCTAAGATTTCTAGACATTTCGACTCTTCCCTACTAAAAAAATTATAGATTTGAATTTATCGATCTCATCCTTAAAATAAATTCGATCTAAAAAGTACTAGCTTTGATCAAATATTATCTCAGCATCATCTAGTAGTGCCTAAAAAAACAAAGGATAGTGATTGCGCTACCCATGATTGATTCTCTATGGTAACAAAATCACATTTTAGAAAGCATTTTAGAGATATTTACTTAACTTTCCCTGGTTTCTAGATGTAATAGAATTTGGTAGAGCAATCATACGAATCCGAACTACCTAGAATATTAAAATCCATAAGATTATATGATTTCGAGAAAATTGCAAAAGAAAAAAAGAAAAGAAGACGTACTATTGTTGGGTTAGATATACGAGAAGATAAATAACTATTTTACTTAGCAGAAAAATAAACGTGTGGGTTTAGTTTTGCTAATAATAGTATGAGTAAAAGTATATATCGAAATGGTTGACAGTAGAAAAATATGTAAATGTGCATGAAGATATGTATGAATGCATACGTGGATAATAATTACAAATATATTCAGTTTGGACCTTATGATCAATTATTACAAAGCACGGCACATCGACAATGACATCTATTTAGATATTGACCTCAAACAGTTTCTTAAATGTTGTAATTTATTATTGTAGCATATTTCAGATGAACTTAGATCTACAAAGCAAAGTTGTTCCATTCAACCAACACAAAATAAATAAATAAATAAATAAATAAATAAATAAATAAATAAAGCATATTTCGTCTATAGCAAAAATATCTAACAATCAAAATGTTAGTGAGAAAAACAAAATAGAAAGTAATAGAGCCTAATAAAGCAATGATAAATTTAAGGACTTTTTTTCCCTTATGACAATGATATGTGAACCAGTCACGCTATGTTTTGTTTTCAGCTTCACTATATTCGAAAGTAGTGGGTTATATTCTCGTCGGTGTAGTTCTGTATCCTTCATTTTTACGGTACATTTATTTGTTATACAAAGATTCATCATTGTTTTGAATTTCTTTATATTAGGCGATGTTCTCAGTCTTCAGTCTTTTTTGAAATAATAAGTCTCTATTTAAGGGTTCTAACATTATTTTTTTGGGGGTTAGTCTTAAAAAACTTTTTTTATTTAGATTCTAATTTTCCTTTTTGGACTTTGTTTCCGAAGATATTTTTGTTTTCTTTCAGTTTTATGCTTAGTATCATTGTAACCTCCGAACTTTATGTTCCTATTTATAATTATAAAGAAAGAAAAAAGACAATGATATGTGAACTAAGCTAATCATGAGAGTTCGATAATAGCAATAAGGAATAATTAAAATACATGCCTGATGTTATTTTTATCATTCAAAATTCCCATAGAATTGTCAAATTGTTTTGCGGTTTATTCTTCGAAACTAGTGGCCGACCAACTGATCTGATGATCATATCTTATCAAACTCACTATATATATAGTTCAAGGGCTAATTGATTGATTATACAACTAAGACAATTCAACATTTCAGACACAAATTTGGATATACACAAAAGACAAAACAAAGAAGACTTGTGACTAAGTTTGTGGGAACTAAATGAAGCCTCTCTTTCTATTATAAACCCTAAGAACTGTTACTAAGTTAGTGACCTTATCTTACTTGCAAGCCAAACAAACACAGTTTGTATACAAACTGTTCGTGCGTAACATGCGTTAGATACAAACATATGGTTAGCTGTGGTATCTCCGAGATTATAGGTTTGGACTAACACTCATCTACGAGGCATGTAAAAAATCCCACATGAAAAGATAAGTAATCTATTTTAGTATAAATACAAATTAATTTTGAGTGAGAAGCTCAAATTCTCACACCATAACCGTAGACGCTTATTCTGTTGGTGTCATCTCCCGTTTCCAGAACATGCTGAATCAATTTCAGCATGGAAGGCTATGAATTATAAATATTGTTATATGCATATGAAATCGCTGACTCAACAACAGAAGATTGTTATATATAAGCCCAATTTCACAAAACAATAAAACATATAAGCCCAACTCTTATTACCCAGAAAGAAAAGAAAGCAAATTAGCCCAACTTTTGGGAACAATTATAATTTGTATACCAGCAGCCCATCAAGAGAAGTAACAACAATAAATCTAGTATTATTATCAACTAAACATAGAGAAACATTTATATATTTATAAATAGTTAAATGTTCACCAATAATTATTGAAATTATTATTGCTTTTTTAATAAGTGTATGGTCAATAATCAATTCATAATCTAAAATTTACTCCTTAAAAAAAATTACTTATAGCCAAAAAGGATCAAAATCCGATACAATTTTCAACAATTAGATCGATAATGCTCGATCTATAACCTAAAATTTATCTCTAAAATTCTTTTTTTTAAGCTATCATACTGTAGCAGATATAAATCAAATTTTGATATTAAATTATTAGTTAGATTATCATAACCACTAGACTAATAAGAACAATTACACCGATACACAAATAATTTGTTATTATTAACGAATCTAAGAAGTCTAAAATAATTGGTCGAAAAAAAACAAGAAGAAGAACTGTGTTTCCAAATCAATAGCCCATTTAGATTCGAGTGGGGCAGAGAAACTTGATACTTGTCCTTTACCCTTTTTATTTGTCTCGTACCAGCTATGGAAAATAAGTATCTATCATAAAAGGTAATTACTAGTACCATTAACATAATTTATATAATAACAAATATGGATCGCATGTGGTATTTAGATTAGTATTATGTGGTAAGTTTACTAAAGATATATGTACTTGTACATTTAGGAATCGAATCTCACTATTAATATTATTTAGGAATTTCGCTAAAAGGTCGGTCAGTTGTAGCCCAACATTAAAAAAACAAATATGGATCAAGTGAAAAATTTATATGATTTGGTTCAGATTATCGTTTCTGTATTAAATCTACAAAATAAAAAAATAAAAAATAGTAATAAGTTGATTAAACTCATTAGTAAAGAAAATTAATCAGCAATGAGTTGATTAGACAAAAATTGGTGGATATTGCAACTTTGGACAAAATGTAAACCTTAAAAAACTAAATTGTTGTTATTTAACCAAAAAAAGATGAAATTACATCCCAAATCTTTTTGAAAGTTTTCGAAATCAAACTATTTTTCAATGTTTATTTATTTTTTATTTTTTGACAAATTTATTCATCATATTAGATAATCAAACCAGTACCGATAGATACTGTTACAAAAATAATCTAAAATTTTAACTTTCTGAATCATAAAATCTACTTTGTAGTTAAGAGAACAAAAGATTTGAGAAAAAGAAAAGCAGGAGCGATAAATCTTCTATACATAAAATCTATAGACCGATCAATCACTATTTCTCTTAAAATTAGCTCTATACCGTTGTTTTTCCTAGATATTAGTTGGGATTAGACTCAAATAATTTTGGTGAAGCAAACAAAGCAATGCCCATGCTGACAAAGAAGACTCCTACAATTTTCTTTGTTACCATCTGCATCTAATAGGGGATAGGTTGGAACAACTCAGTGAGAGTTTTCTTTTTTTTTTATTAACAGAGAAGGAATTTGGACCAAAACCCAAACTAATTTTCCGGGGCCAGACGCAGTCCAAATTTAAACATCCGGTGGCCAAATAAAAATAATTAGCGATTTCATACTTGAGGGGAATTGATCTTTGGCGTAGACCAACAAGATAACTTCCTTCTCAGTTAGAGTTTACCCTCAAATGTAAATAAAAGCATTAGATCTTTTTCATCATTTTCTTATGAATCAGACATGTAGATTAATCTTGTAAGCTTTGAAAAGATCATAATATTCTGATGTCCATACTATATTAGTGTCTACGAGCAATTGAGTTCAGTTCATCATTAGTATTAGTATTATACATTATAAGAAGACGTAACATAAAACGACATATTGAACCAAAGAAAAAGAAAAAAGAAAAATAGATTTGATAAGAAAGGAACAATCAAAGAAAAGGCCAAACAAATTGATTGATATTTTTGTAAAGGTTACGTAAAATATAAAAATGAAAAAAAGAGAGGAAATGGATATAAGATTTGATGGCACAACACAACACAAAAGACACGAGTGGTGAGAAAAGAAAGAGGAAAAAGGAAAAACCCCAAATGGATCACACATCTCATCAATTCTCCTTAAATGGCTAAAAAGATCTTACCCTTCTTTTCTTTTTTCTCACTTGTGATAATTGAAACCACCACTACATTACAATCCATTTTTCTTATTTTATTATTGGCCAAATGATACATATGATATATATATTTTGTTTGTTTAAACAAGAACAAAAATTTCAAGTACCTTTTAGTTTAGTGATACATGGTAAGTCCATTAAAGTTATCCATATTTATACATTCAGAAATCAAGTTTTACTATTTACATTATGTAGAAATTTGTCTAATGGATCAGTCAACTGTGATTCAATGTTGACAAAAGAAAAACAACGAGAAAGATTCAATTTATAATAAATCCGCAAACTTATTTGTCAAAAAAAATCAATCCGCTAATTTTTAATAATAATTAAAGAAAGATACTTACTTTATAGAATATATTTAATTAAAAGAAGGCATAGATGACATGCAACCACTTGACAAAATAACAAGTTTTTGAGTTGTTTATAGAGTAATATTCAACTAATTCAGATTGAATAGGTAGGATTTTTCAGTTTTCGATTTTTAGTTTTCTCGATTTCTTCTATATTTTTTGTATAGTTTTCATGTTTTCAACATAAAATACACTTTTAGATTTTTTAAAAAACATAAACTATGTTTTGGTTTAATTAAAACTAATGAATTTTATGGTAATTAAACCATCTACATCAAATAACTGATTACAAAAGTAATTTAAGATCGCGAAGTAATTTTGGTTTAGTGGTAGGTGATAGGTCCACTAAAAGCAGACATCATCATACACACATGGATCGAATTCTACTATACATATTATGTATGAATTTATTTAATGAAATGGTCGGTTGTAATCTAATATTAACAAAAAGAAAGTAAATCAAAACCAATCAGATTTTAACCAAAAACCAAAAAAATTGGTTCGATTAATTTTATTTAAACTAAACATGCAAAACATTATTTTCTTCACCGAAATTCAATTTTAGATCATTAAGTTGCTTTATATAATAATAAAGTTTGAGGTCTAGAAATGTCTGAATTATAGATTCAAATTATTTATGCATAACACAATATATCTTCTTTTTATTTTGTCATAAACTCTAAACCCTATTCTTGTGTTTTCTTTTTCCTCACTTATAATTGAAACCAGCACTACAAGACAAACCATATTTTTTATTTTATAATTGGGCAAGTGATGTATATATATATACTGTATATATATATATATATATATTTAAAAACAACAACTAAGACTTTATTTTTAATAATCCACGAACTTGTTTGTAAAAAAAAGAAAATTCAATTCACTAACTTTTAACAACGTGAAATACACTTTTAGACCCAAAAAAACATAAATACATTAAGGTTTATTTAAAATTGACATTTAATCCGGAGGATGGTGGTAAATTTACTAAAGACAGATGTACATGCATAACTAAAAATCGAGTCTCACCTCCTACGAAATTTGTGTAGGAATTTAGCTAATGAACCGGCTTTTATGACCCATATTAATATTACCGTGGACAAAAAAACTATCTGCACTAAATAACTGATTACAAAAGTAAATTAAGACCAATCGGTTTTTAACCAAAACTTTTGGGTCGATTATTTTTGTTTAAACTAAACATGTAATACATTGTTTTCTTCACCGGAATTCAATTAATTAAATTGCTTCATATAGTACAGTTTGAGGTCTAGAAATGTTTGAATTATGGATCGAAATTGTTTATGCATAAACACAATATATCTTCTTTATATTATGTCCTTTATTTTTTCTTTTGTCTTTAATAAACACACATATATAATATAGAGACATATAAATAGTAAAATGTAGGGTCTCTTCTCAAATTTAAAGCCTGCAACAGAAATGAGTGCACTCCTCTGTAGTAAACAGTAACACATCGGTCTTCTTCATGTCTTTGTTTTTCTTTTTTGGATTCAACCATTTATATTTCTTGAGATATATAGATCACATTTCATCTCTCTTTCATCTATCTATCTATCTATCATCAACATTTTCCATAGATATTAAAATAATCAAAAAAGATTTGATTCTGATTTATCTCTTTTACAATTTTTATGTTTGGTCGGAAGATCTGATAATGGATTCATGTCATAAACAGAACTAGCTCCGTACTTGATTTGCCCTTCTTTCATTTCTTCCATTTTTTATAATATTTTTCTCACTGCAAAAACACTGTATTTTATTTTATTTATTTTATTTATAATTACATTGCTATATATGTTGGTCTAGTCTTCTGAATATGTTAGTGTTTAGCAGGTGCTAAAAGATTCTGGGTTTCTTCATTAAAAAGTAAGAATTCATGCAAAAGAGATTAATCAGACTTACTTACTTTTCTCTTTTTACCAGTCTTGTTATATCATTTCTTACTTTAAATTATTTGATATTTCTTCTTTTTGGCTCTCTTTAGGAACCTGTGGAATGAAAGTACAGTGTTCTTACACAGAGAAAAAGAAGATGTAAAACATTTTCTTCTTCTTCAGTTTTTAAACACACATTTTGGAAATTTTGATGTTAAAAATTCTGTTTGGACCAAACATTTTGTTGTCTGAAGATCTTCCCAGAAGAAGAAGGATAAAGGCAAGTTCAACACTTTTATGTTCTATGGACATTTGTAGTAATCTAAAGCTTTCAGTTTTTTTATTACTTTACTGTTTTCAGTTTTTTTCACAGGTATCTCTGAATCATTATTGGTCTGTGTATCATTGAGTAGCCTAGTTACTACTTCATTAATGCATGCTTCAGTTTCACATTAACCTATAAATAATGTTATATTATTACCATGAAGTATTTAATGACATTAGTGAATAAACCTCTCTGTCTCCAAAGATTTGGTTTCTGAGATTTTCTGAAATCCTTTTGTCTGAGTTTTTATTACTTCCTTTTTCTTGTTGCAGTTTCTGTGTTAACCCCAATGGACAACAACAATACTTTTAGTTCTTTGGATAATGATGTCATGACTCACCAAAATCCTCTTCCTATGGATTTTATACCTTCAAGAGAAGATTTAACAATGTTTACTTGGAACTCCATCAGATCAGATCCTCTGCAAATGGGTGGCTTTGATATCTTCAATTCTTATCTGACTAATAAATACTTATCCTCTACTTCACGATCTGTCAATGTTGAAGATAACCGCAATATGGAAACATTTGAAGCCATGGCTCCTCCTCCTCTTCCTCCTCCAATTTATCCTTTTGATCATTTAAGACCTTATGATGATGATTCTTCAAACAGTATGTGGGGTTTTCAGGGAAATAGTGAGTTTCAAACATATTCAGGTGTTGTTTGTCCTAGTGAACCAGTAATGTCTACATTTGGTGAAGATGATTTCCCTTTTCTGATTTCTAATAAAAGAAGCAATGAGCTTTCACTGAGTCTTGCCACAGATGTTTCTGATGAATGCTCAGAGATAAGTCTTTGTGGTGCTAATAGATTAGCTTCAGAACAAGCTTCTTGCAGCAGTAAAGACATTTCTAATAGTATTGTCACTCAAGGTTTCTCTCAACACATATTTGGCTCCAAGTACCTTCACTCTGTTCAAGAAATACTATCTCATTTCGCTGCATACTCGCTCGATTATTCATCTCGAGGAACTGATTCAGGAGCTCCTAATTCAGCCTGTACTTCACATTTTGAGGATCTAACTGAGTTTTTTGATGACCATTCTAATGACTCGGAGCCAATCGTGGGATCTTCATTACAAAGAAGAGCACTAGAAGCAAAGAGAACACATCTTTTGGATCTTCTACAAATGGTAAGTATGCATAAACATACATAAATTAAAAACTGGTTTTGACTTTTGATTTGAGTTAATGTTTTTCTTCAGGTGGATGATCGTTACACTCATTGCGTAGATGAGATTCATACAGTTGTATCAGCATTCCACGCTGCAACTGAGTTAGATCCACAGTTACACACCAGATTTGCACTTCAAACCATCTCCTTTGTATACAAGAGCCTGAGAGACAGAATCTGCAAAAAGATACTCGCTATGGGATCTGCTTCAGAGAGAGGCCAAGACAAGTCTCAAGAAAACACTATGTTCCATCAACATTGCCTTCTTCAACAGCTGAAACGAAAGAACCATCAAATTTGGAGACCACAACGAGGTTTGCCTGAAAAATCTGTCTCGGTTCTACGGACATGGATGTTCCAAAACTTTCTTCACCCGTAAACAATCTCTTACTCTTCTTCTCAACTCCATTATATGATCACACTGATTCTTCTGAAGCAAAACTTTGTTTATGCATTGCTGTCACCGTTTGATTGCAGTTACCCGAAAGATTCAGAGAAACATCTGCTTGCTATACGAAGTGGGTTGACTAGAAGTCAGGTAATGGCTCACTCCAACTTTCACGTATGTCTGCATAAAGTCCTCTGATATTAGCTGCACATATGTCTTGTTACTAAAGTTGAAGCAAGACAATGATAAAAGTGTTTCTGTATTGATTAAAGGTTTCAAACTGGTTTATAAATGCACGAGTGAGACTATGGAAGCCAATGATAGAAGAGATGTATGCAGAAATGAACAAGAGGAAGCTCAATAACAATCAACTTCAACCTAATGGAGCAACTCTTCGAATGCCAAAATCTGTTATGATGAGTCAAGCAATGAACAAATAAGAGCACAATCGTGTTACAACTTGTGTATGCAATTACTACTTTAAATTGTTGATAAACAAAACTCAAATTACTGCTATGCTTGTTTTTTTTTTTTTTTTTAAATACTACGATATAAANACGATATAAACGTAAAAAAAATGTTCTTTTGTAACGACGTCGTATAGTGTTTAACACGTAGACAATAATGAATCAAACGACATCGTATAAAGAGGAATCAAACGACTTCGTATTAGGATTAGACAGGGAGAAAACCAAAACGACGTCGTATTAGGTTTAGACAAGGAGAAACATAACGATGTCGTTTTTAGGTTTGACTGGTTAAACAAAAATGGAGAAGAGGAAAAAGTAGTGAAGGAAAAAATCATAGGAACATCGACGGCGAATGGAGGAAGATAGAGTGGCCGTGGCCGGAGGTGGTGCGTGTAGATACGCGCTTAAACCGGCGCGTATAAATAACGAAGACATACTGATTTGTATCGATGTAGATGCTGAATCGACGGTGGAGATGAAGACTACGGGAACAAACGGCAAGCCTTTGATCAGGATGGAGTGTATCAAGCAAGCTATTATTCTCTTCATTCACAATAAGCTCTCCATTAATCCCGATCATCGTTTTGGTTTCGCTACCCTCTCCAAATCTGCCGCTTGGGTTACTCTCTTTCTCGCTCTGATTTTTCTTTATGTGATTCAACCTAGCTTCTTCAATTTAGGTTTCGTATGGTCCTCAATTTGCATTTTTAGATGAAAATTTTGGAATTCATGATGTTCATGGGTTGAAAAATTTGCAATTTTGCTTAGATTCTATCCAATTTGGTATCGTATGGAATTCATGATGTTCATAGGATGCAATGTTGCAATCTTGCTTGGATCCTATCTAATTTGGTATTATAAGGAATTCATGATGCTCATAGCATGAAGATGTTGCAATTTTGCTTAGATTCTATCTACTTGGCATTATATGGAATTCATGATGTTCATAAGATGGAAATTTTGCAATTTTGCTGTCTTTGTGTTGAAATTGAAGTTGAAGCTTTTCATGCTTCAGCTTACAAAGGGCTTCACTAGTGATGCTGAATCTGCTGTTGCTTCCATACGAGGATTGTCAGCTACTAAATCTTCTGGTCGAGCAGATCTCACACTTCTCTTCCGTGCAGCTGCTCTTGCAGCCAAAGTTTCCAGAGCTCAAAACCGGATTTTGAGAGTGGTTAGTCTATCATCAGAATCCAAATCTCTTGTTGCATCAACCTGAATAAAAGAAGCTGATTTTGTCTATATATCTCTCTCTGCAGATTCTCATGTACTGCAGATCATCAATGAGACCAACTTATGATTGGCCTTTAACTCAAAAGCTCTTCACACTGGACGTTATGTATCTCCACGACAAGCCAAGTCCTGATAATTGTCCTCAAGATGTGTATGACTCACTTGTTGATGCGGTTGAACATGTTTCAGAATATGAAGGTTACGTCTTTGAAACTGGTTTAGGGCATGTACGGTCTGTTTTCAAGCCCATGTCAATATTGTTAATGCATCCACAACAAAGATGTGTTCAAGATGATCTTGATATCCCCAAGTCTCTTGCAAAGAAAGTGCCTGTGACTGATGCTTCAAATGCTCAAGATCATCACAATGGGATCAATATTCAAACCACAGGCCAATGAAAACACTGTCTTTTTTTTCTTCTATCGATATGGGTTTTGTTTGTTATAGTTTAATCGCTTTAAAATCGATTTGATCAAGTTGTTAAATATTTACTTGTGCAACTATTTTCATCGTAGTTGGGTTGTAAGTATTTGTATAACCATGCGTGATAGAATTTAAAATCGGTGGGTTATATATTGGATTTTGTCGATATTAATCTATCATTATCCGTAAAGAACATAAACAATTTAAATTGTTTTTTGTTGTTATTTGTAACAATTAGATCGATAAACTTTGATCTATAGTCTAAGTTTACCATAATAACCACACGATTGAATTATATAACTACTCCATAATATTGTTATCTTTAAGAAACTAGTTTTAGTTTTGATCACGATAAGCTTATCATGAAACTCGTGATATGAATGTGGACAGATAATGCATAGAAGAACAACACGTCATACTGTGCTGGATCATTTTCTTTCAGATAATTGTTTATTTATTTTTCTAAGTCTCTTATCATTTTCAGAAAATTTTGTTACATTAATTCATATGAATTATTTTGTCGCAATTTAGTTGTTTTATAAATGGATATCTTAGTTTATGAAAATGTGTGGCTGGAGAACGAGAAGCTAAGAAGAAATAATTGGTATAAGATTGTTTAGAGTGTGGCAAAGTCAACAACACGTTAATCAAGTTGTTTGAAAAAAAACAAATATATTTTACAAAATAATTGTAATGTAATTCTGCCGTCTAATGTCATTACAATATATGACGATAATATTATACAGAAAATTAAAATCGTAATTAATAATGTGTTAATTTGGTTTAGTTAGGTACAAAATGATTTCTCTATGTTCGAGCGATATGATCGCCACTAGACTCCGACGTTTAAATGAATGATTGATTGTTGACATATATGGGTTGGTGATTGTATAATTTAATGGCGTTTTTAATAGGATTATGTAAAATGTTTGAAGCATATAAGTGTGCCTGCAAGTTTCTTATCAAATAGTTTCGGATTTTTACCTGTTAGAAATTCAACCATTGGTAATACAACATTTAAAGTGTATATCATTCTCCTAAATAGATTCAAAGAAAAAATCACTAGATCAAAAGCTACTTGGTTTAATTATGTAGTTTCACGTGATAAAATTGAGAAGTTTAGAGAAATGTTTTTGAGTTATTGATCTAATATTAATCGACAAAAGAAAGATATATATGCTTCTTTCTAAGACAAAACATCAGTGTACTTCTATCTACCTTCTAACCAAATTCATCTTTTCTATGTTTTTTATAGTAAATTGAAATATTAGACTATGAATAGATGTATTAGTTTTTGGATTTTAGATTTTGTCTATAGGTTTAAATTTTTTGTTTCTGTTTTCCAAATCCTAAAACATTGATTTTATTGAAAATTAACGAATTTTCTAAAAACTAAATTTTCAAGTTAAAAACAAAAGAAAACAAAACTTGAATGGTTATATCCAAAAAAAAAAAATTGAATTCTAAAAAACTATTTTATCAAAAACTTAGTTGGTTTAAGAGTAAATTTTAAGAAAAACTAAAACTAAAAACTAGTCTAAACACACTTACCATTCATGGCCTAAAAACTCAAAGGACTTATAGAATTCACCAATGCTTAGTTTCGTCTTCTCTTTAGCTTATTCATGTAACCAAAGCAACGTTATTGTTCATAAAATGTCTATTTTAGCTTAAGGGACCATGTCATGTGACCATTACATTAAAGCTGACCTAAATAAATAATAAAGATGCATTAGGGTTTTAGATGACGATGCCAAAATTGTACGGCCATTCTTTCTCTCACGATATCCATCTCTATATATTTAAACCTTTTTCGTACGGCCTAACTTTATTAGAATATGATTTAAATATAAATTTTAAATAACGTTTGGCTAATTTATTAAATTAGGAATCCATTTTATCAAATATTGGAATCCTACAAGATGACACATCATGTGCCTTTCTAATTGATTAACGGGGTAGTCTATCAAATTAAAACTTTATATCAAACTAATTTCGATTCTTCGATAATTTGACTATACATCTCATGAACAAAATTATTTTAATCTACAAGTTAATTATTTGTAGACAATGGTGAAGTTGGTTAAAGATCACGTGATTCGATTATTGGAGACAAGAGAGAAGCACGTGGAGTGGAAAGACTTTAAAATTCAAATTCGAATGTGTGATAAGAGTTATCAAGAAGAAAATCTTATCAAGAAAGATATGAAGAAGATTTAGTGGGATTCCGAAAAAATAGGAAACAAACTAATGAGCTCTTCTACTATAAAAGAGATCTCGATTGTAAACCGAGGACTCACAAACTTAGGCATTGAAAAAGTTTGTGAGAATCTCGTTGATTTTTTTCGTGTTAGGTTATCGGTTTTAA
Source organism: Lepidium aucheri (assembly GCA_900406435.1). Taxonomy (NCBI): domain Eukaryota; kingdom Viridiplantae; phylum Streptophyta; class Magnoliopsida; order Brassicales; family Brassicaceae; genus Lepidium; species Lepidium aucheri. The sequence continues at coordinate 48,129 of OVBA01000185.1, forward strand.
TAAAGTTGTTTTTAGATCGATAGGTTGAAAACTAGTCGATTACTAGGATTGTCTTTTGTAGAAAAGAAATTCTTACTCAAAACGTTATTCTTTGTTGAAATTAGTTGTTGCTAATCGTATTTCATTTTCAAATGGGCCTGATTGGTAAGAGTTGTAGATTTGAGTTCTTTGCTGTAGGATTTAAGCTGCAGGTTTTTTGCATGTAGATTTTTTTGTTGTAGGATTTTATTTTTGTAAAGCTCATAAATTTTGGCTCTAAAATTTTGGCTTTCTACGGCCAAAAACATTTCATAAATAAAAAATTAATTTCTACAGCAATGAAAGAAAAAAAAACTAAAGCATGAGTGGTATAGTTTTAAGGTTTTTGAAATTTTTTTGCTTTCTAAAGCAACCAAAGCCATTACCAATCACACCCAATATATGGTGTAAGTATTACCAATTATATGATGTAGGTAAACTAATTTACAAATCATTTACAGAAAAATAAGTATATATATAGCAAGTGATCTGTAGTCTAGTGACATATGGCAAGTTCATTCAAGGTAGATGTATTTACATATCTATGGGTCGAGTCTCACTTCTTATATAGGTAAGAACTTAGTTAATTGACCGATCAGTTGTGACTTAATGTTAATAATTTTTTAAAATATATATATTCAGTTTCATAAGAGTATAGTTACAGTATATGTAGAATATAGTTTTGTATTTCTAATAATGAGACCAACTAGTTAATGAATACATAAGAAATGTATATATTATTTGTTTTTTGTTGAAAAATGTATATATTATTATTGATAATAAGGATGTGAGAGTTGACCTAGTTGTATCTTTTGATATGTCCAAAAGGACAGGAGATGTAGCTGGCCATTTTGTAATGACAAATATGTCAACTTTAATACTTTAATACGCTTAATTTGCGTTTACAAAAATCCCAAATATAGTTAAATATTCTGAATTATATTGCTATTGAAACATAACAATAAGATTGTTCAATATATAAGTAAGCTTACTAATAAATTGATCTGTCAAGTTTTGGTTGGTTTATGTATTTTTATATTATTTTAAAATTACATTCTTAATTTGCAAACTTTCTTTGCTCACAGAATGTATTATTGGATGCATTATTTAACCTTTAATCAATCAAATTATTGACTTGTCTAACTTGTTGGCAATTGTCACAACACGAATTTCGTCTGTGAATTTATTGATAGTTGAAACTCTTATATTCTCGAATAATTTAATTAGTAGTTTAATTAAGATACTAATTACATTACGTCATGTGCCCTTTCAAATGAATATTGGGATGGTTTTGATAATATTTTCAACTAAATAAGTAATTAATTATTGTAATCTGTAATACGTTGTCACTGCCACCACGAGCCACATAATTGCTTATTAGATTCCTTATTTTACTCTGTCAAATAATTCGAAGTATCTCTTAATTATGTTTGTATTCATACATAATCGTACAAATAAAATTGCTTATTGTATCATTTACATAAAATATAAAAATATAAATTGACCGCCTAAAACTTGAACTGTTCTTCCTAAATGCCTAAAGATACAAGTCATCGAGTGAATACAATTATATAATAATAAAACATTTTAAAATATTCCTTAAAAAGATTCACAATTAGGCTATAAAAATGGGTATATGCAATAAGCAAAGTCGTGTATCAAACTCTTTCATTTCTTCTATCTCCTCTTCATTCACATATACAGAAACCCAAAAAAAAAAACACAAAACAGAAAAATGGGTTTTTGTTTTTGTTTATCCTCAGGATCAACAGATGATAATCAGGTTTATGTTTCCACTGATTATGGACAAGAAGATGCAGTTTTGTACGATCAATATGATGCTTCTCAGAACCTATTTGGTTCTGTCTCTTCTTTAGGTGGAGGCAAAGGCTTTAACCAAGATGCTGCCATTCTTCACATGGTATGTCAGTTTTATCATACGAAAACACATGTTAGAGTGCGATTGATATTCAAGTCAATAGTTGAGATCATTCTAATCTAATATATATGATATATAGGTCAATCCACTTATTGTCAATTGGTTTTAAGTTGGAAACCATAACACGCGAATCTAAACGGAATAATCTGTCTGAAATCCTTTGATATTAATGGAATGAAGATGAAATTGTAGGGATATGGAACAGAAGAAGGAGCATTATGTGGAGTGTTTGATGGACATGGAGAAAATGGTGGATTAGTGAGCAAGATTGTGAGGAACCAATTGCCTTCTTTACTCTTAGGTCTTATGAATAATGATAATCATTCAGTGTTTCGAGATTGGAAGCTTATCTGCGAAACTGCGTTTTTATCTATGGACAAACAAATTCTTAAACTTAAAAAGGTTCATGATTGTTCTACTTCTGGTACTACTGCTGTTGTCGCCGTTAAACATGTAAGATTATTACATGATATCTTCATTTTAGAGTTTAGGTTATGTTTCTGTACTCTTGTATGTTGACATGAATATTAAACAGGGAAATCAACTTATGATGGCTAATCTTGGAGATTCAAGAGCTGTGATGATTGGAACAAGTGAGAATGGAGAGACTGAAGTTGTTCAACTGACCAGTGACTTGAAACCAAATGTCCCAAGTAAGTTTATGATCATGTCATGGACATTGACTCGTACCGGTTTGTGTATGGTTTAAGGATTTCTAATTTAGGTTAATTGATTATGTTGTAGGTGAAGCTGAGAGAATAAGGAAACGAAATGGAAGAGTACTAGCTTTAGAGTCTGAACCTCATATTCAAAGAGTTTGGCTTCCATATGAAAACCGGCCCGGTTTAGCTATGTCTAGAGCTTTTGGTGATTTCCTCCTTAAAAGCTATGGTGTTATTGCCACTCCTCAAGTCTCTACTCATCAAATCACTCCTCGTGACCAATTTCTCCTCCTTGCTTCTGATGGGGTATGTATATTTATTTTTCTCTCTATTCTCTATAAGCGATTTGAAATTATAGGTGTAGTGGACCAGTGATTTAAACGCAAAGATTGGTATTGTTGTGCTTCTAGTTTGATCCTTAGTGAAAGAAATGCTTCAAATATTTATTTGGTTATAGCAACCGTTAGTCCAAAATCTAGAAAATAAATTAATACTGATTCATAGTCTAAAGTCCATTCTCTCAAACCTTTTTAATATACCACTTATCACTTATCATAGTAAGGGATCAAACATGATGTTATAGTTATTAACCAACCAACTAAGAAGAATTTAACTACCTAATTCCTTATCTAAAAATAAAAAACTAGTTGATCCTATTTGGTTATAGCAACCGTTAGTCTAAAACCTAGGAAATAAATTAGTACTGATTCATAGTCTAAAATCCATTTATTAGGGAATAATATTTCATATCGGAAATTAAAAAGATTCTTTATAATATATATAAGATCCGCATTGTCCAACCCGATCCGCATTGTCCAACCCGATCCGATCTAATGATGGTCCAACTATCCACAACCCGAATCCAAAATTGGTGTCATCGGTTCATCCCAAAAAACTAGTTGATCCTAACTTTCAAAACTGATTTCAAATCCTAGTACATATGACAAAATAATTGTGGGCCAACTACTTAAGGCTTTTATTACTTACTAATCCAATTGGGCCCAAAAATACACTAAGCCCAAAAAAGCCCAAAATAATAATTTGTTTCTTGTGTGTAAAGGTATGGGATGTACTTAGTAACGAAGAAGTAGCTACGGTGGCGATGAAGTCGGAAAGCGAAGAAGAAGTGGCCAACGCCGTGACAGAAGCGGCGGCTAATGCATGGAGACAAAAGTATCCATCAGCTAAAGTTGATGATATAACTGTCGTTTGTCTCTCTCTCAACAAGAGGCCATGAATATGAATTAAAACCCCACTTGCTCAAACAAAGAATCTACAATAAAAGAGAATCAAAGATCGATGACACGACAGCTCACTCAAGAGTTTTTTGTTTTTGTCTGTTGAGCGATTGTGACTGTGTATATATCTTCTATTATATTACCGTTGTATGTTAAAGTTTTATGATAAGTTGTGTATGATTGATAAGTAAAACAAAGCGAAAAAACAATGATAGATTTCAATTTAGGAGTGGTGTGTGTCGTGGGATAAAAGCAACAATGACTTTAGAATTTTGGACTTCATGGACATCTATGTATACAATTATTGGACCGACTAAAGTTTGTTCAAATTGATTGTGTAATTGCTATATAATTTTGATAATAACATATACCAAAATGATATTGATTTTGGCCAATAACCAAATTTTTCATATTTTATAATGAAGTAGGTATATACTTTCTTTCGTCAATAATTAAATCGACAAAATTTGAAATATAGTCTAAAGTCCACCTATAGTAAGGAAGAATCGTACTCCTAATACTAAGTCATTAACTGGATCATGTTATCCCAATGACAGACTTATATAGAGATTAATTAGGGGATACAAATGACACCCCTAATAATTTGAAAAATCTAAATTTATATAGAATATATGGGTGTATTGAAAGTTAATCAGCTTTATTTTATAACTTTCCTTTATATTTTGACATCCTATTAATTAAAGTTTAGTGGCTTTAGTTATTTTTTTTGTCAATTTTGGATTCATAGCTTAAATGAGATACTTTAAATATATTTTCATAAAATAATTTTATTTTATTTCTGTTTTGGTTCCGTTAATAATTTATCCTGGGTCCGCTACTGTACTAACCATTAATAGCTTGGTTTTGTAATAGAATAAATTTGGTTTTACAAATATAAATGTATGGCATCTCTTAGCCAATTTCTTATTTTTTAAGACTCTACTCATAAGGTAAATTAGAATAAATGCATGGTAAAGGTATTAAATTACGATGCAACAAAATCATATATATTTGAAAGGCAATGCATTGATTATGAGTGTAGTGAGTTTTGATTGCTTAGATTATCAGTTAAGATAAGTTAGTGGAAGACAATAAGAGGCAGAAAGAAACAAAAGCAGATATTTTGGTAACTTGTTAGAGACTTCTAAAGAAAAGATTCCATTCATAGTTTTGTATTTTTCCTCTCGATTCTATTACTTTCATTTCTATCGTAGTATCATCTTGTTGCCCCACCAAATTTAGCCTTCCATTTTTCACTCTTAGGATTATTTTATTTCACAAGCAACCTAAAATTTGGGATAAGTATTTTTTCTTTAAAGTGTTAAATCCATCAAAAACCAAACTAAATTAATCAGTTCAGCTGTACCACAACAATATATGTATATATATTAAAATCTATTTAAATTAATACTGAATTTATTAATAACTTTTATAAATTAATATAACTTTTTCCTAATTAAAGTTTTTAGTTTAATTAGTACATCGTTAAATCACTAAAAATTTGATTTTAATGTAGTCTCAAACTCTAGACAAAAAAATGTATTCTCAACTTTATCAACTTGTAAATTTTAAACTATATATTATGTGATTTAAATAGCTAGTCATAATTTAATATATAATTTTTTATATTTTCATTACAAATTTTTTTTGTCAACCTTACTTTTATAATTGGATCTATAAGGTTCGACCCATAGTCAAAATCCATATTCTAAAATTTCTGTTTTTAACATTTTTTTACACAGAGGAAGAATCGAACTCTGGTACCTCAAAAATGCTAAAATAATTACTACCACTGGACCACACGATTCTTATTACAAAATTTTATAAATGATTTTTATTAGATCAAATACACTTTGCATGAACTCCGAAAATGGTGCGCAACACTTTCTTCTTCTTTTCGGTTCTGTTCTAATTTTTTCCTCATTTTGCATGTTTATTATGTTATTCTATTGTATTGAAATAAAATATTTTACATATGAGATTTATGAAAAAATAAATTAATTCAAAAAAATCATTTAAACATGCAAATATGTCAATTTTTTGACAAACCACCAAAGAAAATAAAAGTGTCATAAATGCAAAAAAAATCCAAACAAATGTCTAAAATATGCAAATAATCCATTTATAGCGTGTCCATTATATATTACAGCGATTTGTTCTCCTATCAGATAAAAGATTCTTTTTTTATTAGAGTCTGGCTCTCAAAGATTCCTATCAACATCACTACTCTCACCGGCTTCTACCCAAAAAACCGGCCTTTACTATGAGACTTTTCGCCGTCGACTTCCTCCGTTTTCTTCTCTTAGTCTCGTTGATTGCCGTCTCCGTCGCAAGAAAGGGTCCTGATGATGTAATCAAACTTCCATCTCAAGCTTCCAGGTTTTTCCGTCCTGTTGAAGATGATAACGATTCTTCCCATGGTACTAGATGGGCTGTTCTCGTTGCTGGTTCGAATGGTTATTGGAATTACAGGCATCAGGTATTACAAAGCTCTGTTTTTTTTTTGTTTTCTGATTGAAAATTTTGAAATTTGGCTCCAATTTGTGAAGTGGTGTTTTGGGGATATGTTGTTTTCAGGATCAGTGATGAGAATTATCAGCTGATTATGTTCATCTTCTAAATTTAATAACTTTAGTGTTTTTGTTTCAGATGTGTTTATAAAGTTGTTAATTTTGTTTCAGGCTGATATTTGTCATGCTTATCAACTTCTCAAGAAAGGTGGATTGAAAGATGAGAATATTGTGGTATTTATGTATGATGATATTGCTTATGATTATGAGAATCCAAGGCCCGGAACCTTAATTAACAGTCCTCATGGAAAGGATGTCTATCAAGGAGTTCCTAAGGTCTTATGCTTTCTTGTGGTTTGGTTGATTCTTACTTGAAATTTGGTTTACTTAATTTGTTGGGATGTTTCGTATGGTAGGATTACATTGGAGATGATGTTAATGTTGATAATCTATTTGCCGTGATCCTTGGAGATAAAACTGCTCTTAAAGGGGGAAGTGGGAAAGTGGTGGATAGTGGTCCAAATGATCATATCTTCATATTCTACAGTGACCATGGTGGTCCTGGAGTTCTTGGTGAGATCAGTAAAACCGAGAGACTGGATGGTATTGGACCAAAAAAGGAAAATTAATGGTGTTTTGGTCTATTGTTTGCAGGGATGCCAACATCTCCTTATCTCTATGCAAATGATCTCAATGGTGTTTTGAAGAAAAAACATGCTTCAGGGACCTATAAAAGCATGGTAAATTGCTAAGGTTCCTCTGAAATGTTTTTGCTGTTGCTATGTTCTATGTGTAATACTAAAAGGCAAACCTGCAGGTGTTTTATCTTGAAGCTTGTGAATCTGGAAGTATCTTTGAAGGGCTTCTTCCAGAGGGTTTGAACATCTATGCCACAACTGCCTCAAACGCCGAAGAAAGTAGTTGGGGTACCTATTGCCCTGGAGACGAACCTAGTCCTCCACCTGAGTATGACACTTGTTTAGGTGACTTATACAGTGTTTCCTGGATGGAAGATAGGTGAGCTAAAGAATCCTAATATGCTAATGAGACTAGCAGTGTTCTGTTTCCCATAACTAAGATTATTTCTGTGCATATTCCGTATGATGATTCTGATACTTTGTTTTATATTCAACAGTGGTATGCACAATCTACAGACTGAGACTCTGCACCAGCAATATGAACTTGTAAGCTTCTAGTTACTCTCTATAACCTGTAATGATTGAGCTAAACTATCTTAATAGTAAATTAGATTGTTTGTGTGCATCATAAGTGTGTCTTGGTGTTTTCAGGTGAAAAGGAGGACTGCACCTGGTGGGTCGTCTTATGGTTCTCATGTCATGCAATATGGCGATGTTGAACTTAGCAAGGATAAGCTCGACCTTTATATGGGAACAAACCCTGCCAATGACAATTTCACCTTTGTAGATGCAAATTCATTGAAGCTACCTTCAAGAGTTACAAACCAGCGTGATGCAGATCTAGTCCATTTCTGGGAGAAGGTGATTTTTTCTATTCTAGTTTATATCTTTTACATACTCAGTAGTTTCTTAATTTGCTAAAAACAAATCTTTTGCATGCTATTGTTTTCATGAAGTACCGAAAAGCACCAGAAGGTTCTGCTAGAAAACTTGAAGCTCACAAGCAAGTCCTTGAAGCCATGTCTCACAGACTTCATGTAGATAACAGCGTGATACTCGTTGGAAAACTCTTGTTTGGCATTTCAGAAGGTCCTGAAGTGCTAAACACAGTACGGTCTGCTGGGAAACCGCTAGTTGATGACTGGAACTGTCTTAAAAATATGGTAAATAATGTCTGTTGCCCACTTAAGACTCTTTCTTTGTTCTGTCAATCATCATCAAATCTTATGGTCAGTATTGAGAAACGTATTGATATAGTCATTGAATCACATCAATCATAACGTAAGATGGAAAAAAGTCACAGACTCACATGAGATGTTGTGGAGCCCAGCACACTCTATTATTGGATAGGTTGCAGAGAAGTCAAGTGACACTTGCGTTGCAACTGGATTATCTATAGAAAACATATATTAAAACTCTGGGCCATACTAGTTCTGACGGCGGACGACTCTATTTACGCTTATCAGTAATATAGACATTGACTGATGTTTATTACAGAGAAGACACTTATAACCTTTGTTGTGTGTTTAGGTAAGAGCTTTTGAGAGGCATTGTGGATCACTGTCTCAGTATGGTATCAAGCACATGAGGTCCTTCGCAAACATCTGTAACGCAGGGATTCAAAAGGAGCAAATGGAGGAGACAGCTTCACAGGCTTGTACCTCAATCCCACCTGGTTCTTGGAGTTCTCTTCACCGCGGATTCAGTGCATAGAGACCATAAACCGTCTTAGCATTTGTTTATACTACCACAGTACCACTCCCAATTATTCCTATTTCGATTTGTATTGATTAAATCATCATTCTCTGTATATCTCAGTATTATTTGCCTCTACAGTTTGTAATTTCAAGTATTTCAATTGCAACATTGTACAAATGCGTGTAGAACTAAAGTTAATGTATAGAAAGGTTTGCTTATTATATGATCTTGCAAACTCTCAAACTTTGGTGTATTCTAATTTTTGAAGCAGAAACAGCGTAAGAAATAGGAATAGAATGTAAGAGGACTTTATTAGAAATTGAGTGATGATCTTCTCATAGTTTTTACATACACCAAGTGTGTAGAGCAGCAGAAGATACACAACAGAAACCAACTTTACTTAGTGACGCTGAAGCTTGCACGGAAGTTTGATATCATTACCGGGCACTCACCCTTTTCATCGTACTCTGTAAATTCCTCTCCGCTCGACAAATCAATTTCATCAAATTTGGTTCCAGATTCCTGTTTAGACAAGAAGAAACTCACCTCATGTGAGATTAAAGTAGTATTCAGCATCAAAGATTACTAGATACGAAGTTGGAGTTCTTTGTCCAGATGATTGTTGTAGGAAATCAGAAAACTTAGTGTAGCTGTTACAACTTACAGCTTCAGCTTTCCAGTAACCCCCAAATCCGAAATCCACAGGTTCATAGCCACGACAGTCAAACACCATAAGCGGGGCATGTTCTCCAGCCTCAGAATCTTCCTGAGTTAGAGGTCGACCTTTGCCTGGAATCATTGTCACATTCCCTTCCCTTCCACAAAACTTACACTAGAATAACTCATGGGGACAAACCACATGTTTCTCAGTATTGAAACATTTTGCAACTGAACAGATGATTTAAAGCTAAACAATACAAGAAAAAATGGCATTCATACAACCCAACAGAGTGAAAGAAGCGAAAAACGATTTGTTTGACCAGAGAAAAGGATCAGTACATACTGAGAATCATATCATTGAGTATGCTAAGAATGGATCATCCAAAATGCAACTTTGCCAGAAACTCTAGCTGTATATAAAACGCAGGAGATGCTACAACACAGCTGTAATCCCCCAAACAATGAAATCTTGCTACCAAACCACAGTCAATATTTGCTTTCTGAAATTTTTAACATCAACCTTTTTTGTTGGACTCAACCCAAAAGCACAAAACTATGAAGATATCACGAAAGAGCAAGGATCAAATACCTTCTGTACCAGATGACAAGTACCTCTACCTCCTGGAGGAGTAAATGTCTCAGCCAAAGTGACGCATGTCTCTTTCTGAGTCACCTCTCCACATTGTTCACATTTCAACTAAAACCCCCAAAAACATTATGTTAACATTATATCATGCTGAATACCAAAAGCAAGAACCAGTAGGAGCTGTATTCAGAAAACATGCTCATTAAATTTGATATTGAACACTTATGATAACAAAACCCTAAAAATTTATGTTTCTTACAACCCTTGAAAGCTATTTGAACCACAATTCCATAGAACTGTGAAGTTGACAAGTCGAAATTAAACCCCTAAGAAGCTTTACTAAACGCTAAAAGCAGATTATATCTCAGTATGAGCCTAGGAAATGGATAAGACTCATGCAATCAATCATACCCAAGTAAGACGAAACCAGGGAAATCAAAAAGAAGAGGAATCAAATCTTAAAGTGGAAGAAACCTTGAAGAGGTAAGGGAAGTTGGCATCGTCGCAGCCACCGGAAGGCTGGAGATTAGTGAGATTCTCGAGATCGGCGGTGATTTTAAGCACATAGTTCACCATTGTCTTCTTATTCGCTTCTGATCTATTTCTTCTTCTTCTTCTAAATGATCAAAATGACCAAAATAAAGGTTTTTTTTTTAATTTTAATCGCTTCATTTTTATTATTAATAGAAACCATGTGTTATTGTCTTCAGCCAATGGGCTTTAATCTCAGCCCATTTACAAAAATTTGACCTATAAGTCATTGAGTCCATAGAAGACACTTAAACAAGCCCATTTCAAATTCTATTTCTAATGATTTTAAGGTTTTTGAGTGCTAATGACTTTTGCAGCCATGGAGATAGCCGCCGCCACTAGCAGTGTCTCAGTCGCGCCACAATCACGCCAACTGTTGTCTGCATTCTCCAGGAAGCTAGGATCCGTCTCTTCTCTTTCTTTTGGTTTCTTCGAGAGAGAATCTTGCTTTAAGAGCCCTAAATTTCGCGTGTCTGCACGAGCTTCAATGGACGCCGTCACTGCTGAGAAATTCTATCCGGCGGCGGTCGGTAAAACGGAAACCGGAGTTCTTCATTTTGTGAAATACCATGGCCTCGGCAATGACTTCATTTTGGTCGATAACAGAGAGTCATCGCAACCTTATATTACTCGAGAGCAGGCGGTGAAGCTGTGTAATCGGAACTTGGGTGTTGGTGCGGATGGAGTGATCTTTGCAATGCAAGGAGTTAATGGTACTGATTACACCATGCATATTCAATTCCGATGGTAGTGAACCAGAGATGTGCGGAAATGGAGTTCGATGCTTTGCCAGGTTCATTGCTGAGCTTGAAAATTTGCAGGGGAAACATAGTTTTACAATACATACCGGTGCTGGCTTGATTGTTCCAGAAATTCAATATGACGGACAGGTTAAGGTTGACATGGGCATACCTGTTCTTAAAGCAGAAGATGTGCCCACGAAGTTGCCAGGAAACAAAGGTGAAGCTGTTGTTCAGGCAGAGTTAGTTGTTGATGGAGTAAGCTGGAATGTGACGTGTGTTAGTATGGGCAATCCTCACTGTATCACATTTGGTAAAAATGGTGGACCCAATTTGATAGTTGATGATCTGAACTTGCCCGAGATTGGTCCAAAGTTCGAGCATCATGAAATGTTCCCAGCTCGAACTAACACAGAATTTGTTCAAGTATTATCACGTTCGCATTTGAAAATGCGTGTGTGGGAGCGCGGAGCAGGAGCAACTTTGGCCTGTGGAACTGGGGCTTGCGCTCTCGTCGTTGCAGCAGTCCTTGAAGGTCGAGCCGACAGGAAATGTACGGTGGCTCTACCAGGCGGACCATTGGAGATAGAGTGGAAACAGGAAGACAACCATATCTACATGACTGGTCCTGCCAAAGCGGTCTTCTATGGATCTGCGCCGCTCTAAAGGTCACTGTTGGTTTTTTGGGTCTGTGTATTCAAATCCAAACGTGCAAGTCTGTCCCACCTAGACTATGTTTGATGGAACTGATTAATAAATGTACTTATATGTTTTTGAATTATAAACCTTTTGTATATTCACGTCTGTGAATGTATGTAAATTCTTTTTTTTTTTGAAAAAAAAACACATTTAAATCGCAAAAACCATGTCTAAAAAGAAACACAACTGTCTAATATTATATAAAACTAATTTATCAAGAAAATTCATAGCACTAAACTTAACATGTAAATTAGTTATATAAGTTGTATACATTTATATAAGTTGCATTTATATTCTAAATCTTTTAAAAAACGAGAAAATGCATTTGGTAATGTTATATAAGTTGTTTTCTCAACATAAATTCGATTTCAACTAGGTGGTGTTCGCATAATATTAAAGATTTCAAAATTTATGAATTGGATCTTACCAATCTAACTATTGACAACAAAAATTTGAAGAAAAATAATATAGTTAACAAACTTTAAAAACTTAGTGAATCACAACCGCGATTAAATTAACATCTTGTTCGGTTTATATACAAAAACATATTTCTTCACAAGAAACATAAAAAAGGTTTTTCTAACTACTATGTTTTGATCATTTGACCTAAAAAAAGACACAAAACCAAAAACAAAAGAAATAAAAATGTGCAAAACTTGTGTGCTTGTAGAATACTTTGAGTTTGAAGGTCCAAAAATTTTTCTTTTCAAGGTTTTTTAGTGGTAAGACTTTTACTTATCATTTAGACACATTTAAATCACAGGAAATAATTTCTAAAAGAAACATTTCACAGTCTAATATGTTTCTACGCATAAAATATGTATGATGTAATAATTATTACATCAATCAAATTCATATCACTAAACATAATTAGAAGAAAAAAACACACCATTAACAAACGGCAAAACCTAGTAAAATTACATGTTATTCATTACCTTCTTCTATTTATTTTATAATCAATATTTTTTGTTTTATTATTTAACGTGGCAATACTATGACTATTATTCTCCGACACATTAAATTATAAATGATAAATATATAATATTCGTCGTCTCTATGCGATTAATGTAAACTAATATTTTTTGATAAATCTATTATATATGCTTTGATATCTTTTAGTATTATATTCATTTAGCTCATTTGGACGCAAACCATTATTTACGATATATCTTTTAAGATTCTTTCATGTTTGAAAGATCTAGCATTCCATTTATCTCATCTTATTCTTAATCATTTGCATTCCAAAGTTTTGGATATGAATCTTTGATCCTTCCAAACATCTAACACACAGTTTTTTTGTTGATTCTTCTAAGTATCTAGTATGACACAAATTCTTCAAAGAAGTCTACTTCTAAACATTGTTTAAATTAAATTAAATAGATTTATCGGACATACACTCGTTTCAGTAAAAAAAATACCTCTATTTAGTATATAAAATGTAAGATATCATGATTGAGAGCATGAAAGTCGATGTTCAAAAATCGTATTATATCTATAATTAGTATGACTCAATGTTTAAAATTCTAGATTTATAAATCTCAAAACTAAACAATTTTGGTGCCTAAACTTTTATTCTCTATGCTTTGATTTTCAAATTGCTTAGACAATCTAGTTTATCTTGTGCTAACTGAATGAGAATACATATTCTTTTATGTACTTGGAAAAAAACAACTTGAATCTAAGATGTCTTTATCATTTAGTTCACATCCACAACAATTTAAGATATGTTAGTGAAGATACGTATTTGATTCTATGATAATATGGGATTCATACATTTTGCAAATATTCACTAGATAGCAGAACTCTGATAGTGAATTACTTAATAATTTTTATTTTTTTTATTCTTCAAAATATTATAATAAATTATTTATTTATTTCGAGAAATTTTTTTGATAAATAATTATTTATTTTATTTTGAGATTTTTGTGTGGGATTTTCATATTTACAGTCTATGGTTATTTTTTTATATTTTATACATGTTACGATACCATATTCATATATTTTGAAGTTACTGTTTTCCGTTTCCATCCTTATATCTTTGTCTTTGTATTCGTTTTAGTACTACTTAGTGTGAATGTACATTTCGGTGTGAATGATTCTTTTAATATACCTTTCGGTCTGAGTGGTTCTATTCGCAAAACATAAGCGTTAGAAAAAAACCTTAGAAAAACTATAATCTAATTTAAAAATTAGTAACTGAAAAACCTAGTAAATCTATTCACTTATTTATAGCTCATGAAAATCTTCATTAAAGTTTGAAAAAAAAGTTCAACTGGTAAATTTCAAGTTGGGCAGTAGTAAACCAACACTCATATACATCTACTTATGTCTTGATACCAAAATCAACAACCAAACACGTCGAACAAAAGTTAACATAATGTCTTTGCCATTTGGCTTGACAATTGAAATGTAAACCTTTGGCTTGTGAATACGGTTTAGTTAAACTTTAATTGGCCTATTATTTCTTAGTTCTTCGGTCAACAATAACAAGTGGATATTTTTTGAACGTTTCTTCATATCAAATTAAAGTAAAGAATATTCTTTGTCTTGTAGTTGTTATTCAACAAGTTGATATTATTTATCAGATTATTCCATAGAGTAGAAGATCAATTTTGTTTCATTAAAAGTTATAAAATGATTAATGAAAACTATAGAACTGTATTTATGTAATTTAGAACATATAATCTTGTTGAATATTTAGCATACAGTTTTGTTATACAGTGCATGTGAACGTAACGTGAGATATGCGTATGAATATATTCTCCCCCTTTCATTTTATAAGGGTTTTAAGCTTTTTTCACAAAGATTAAGAAACATATTAATTATCTCTTAAAACTATTTGAATATTTAGTTTAAATTAAATCTAACCAATCATAAATAATTCTGTAGAATATTAAAAGTTAAATAATATTAACTTCATTAAGTTTTGCTTAGAACTATGCAAAACACCTTATAAATTGAAACAAAACAAAAATCTTAAAATCCCTTATATATTGAAACAAAGGGAGTATTTTGGATGAATTAAAACGACTTAATTGAAAATTGCATGCCGTCTTTGAACCACAAAAGGACATTCGTACAAACACGTGGCAACACAAACACGAACACGAGCTGAGAAAGATTTTGAGGAACATCTTAAAGTCCGTGACACGTACGTTTTTTTAGAATATGGCTCCATATCTTTATATATATATTAGAGTAAATCTCTTCCTAACTTCCCTAGGATATATTCTTTAATACGGTTCTTCAAGATGATGTCTCTTTTACCATTAATTTTGTATGTTCGAGGATAAATCGATAGCACCAATATTGGGCATGCTTTATCGATAATTGGACTAACTTTAGGTCATATTGGGTTGGATGTCGTGGATCATGGACTCTGATACTACATTAGAATATGAACTTTCAACTCAAAACCAATTGGCAATGAGTAGAGAGGCTCATATCTTATATATACTAGAGAGGATTCTTTTTAATTTCCAATGTGGGATAATATTCTCTAATACACGGCGCCCCCTCGAGATAATAGCTTTTTGGCCAATTTTGACTCTATCTTGTCGATAATTAGACCAACTTTGGGTTAGATTGGGTTAGATTTCGTGGATCATATGCTCTGATACCATATTAGAATATGAGCTTCCAACTGAAAACCAATTAGCAATGAGTAGAGAGACTAATATCTTATATATATTGAAGAGGATCTTTTTAAAAATTCTGACGTGGGATGTTATTCCCTAATACGTTTGGGTTTGGGAAATGTGTGTATTGGAAATTCAATCAGGAGAACGTTTAGGATCTTCTAAATCGCAATTAGTGAATATTTTACATACACTCTTCGTAAGATAATTAATAAGTGTGTGGTATTAGTACTAACCACACATTTAAGGAAACAAATACTAAGTTCTCAATTATTACTTAATTACGTGTATGGTATTAGTAAGTGTTTTTGTACAATTGATATTTAATAATATTGAGTCATAACTAGTCGGCTAATTAACTAAGTTTCTGTATAATACAGGCAGCGAGACTCGATCTCTGAATATGTAAGTGTGCATGCCTGTCACTAGACTAAAAACCCAATATTAAAAAAAATATATATTCTTTTGACAAAAATAGTAAAGTGGTTAATTTTCTGTTTTTACATAATCTGTATATGAAACTCCATTCTAAAAACATTATAGAAGTAATTTAAAAGTTTAAGGGATTTGAATTATATAGATCAAATTTTATCGATTTTGTTATAGAGAGAAGAAAGGTATGCTCTTTTCAATCTCCCTCACATCTTAAAATGTTTGACAAAACAAGAAGTTAAACCTTTGAAAGTTTTTTCTACCACAATTCTTCTCTAATACTAGAAAAAAAAAGAATTTTAGAATATAGTTTTAGTTATAAATCGAACTGAAAATGAATCGAAGCATAAAAATGGTGAGAGAAATAGAGAAAACCTTGAAGAGGTAAGGGAAGTTGGCATCGTCGCAGCCACCAGAGAGCATTGATTTCTAGCACATAGTTCACCATTGTCGTCTTATTGGCTTGTGATCTATTTCTTCTTCTTCTTCTAAATGAAAGAAATAAAAGTTCTTTCTTTGCTTCACTACGTACATTTTTTATTTCTTTAACTTTAATCTCTTCAATTTAATTATTCACTTAAATAAACTATGTGTTAATTGTTATTTTAACTTTAGTCCGGTAGCTGATAGTAAGTTTACTAAAGGTAGGCGCATATGCATAACTAGAGATCGAATCCTATCGCCTACAAAATTTATGTAAAAATTCAGCAAATGAACCGATTTTTGTAGTTCATATTAATATTGTCATTGAAAAGAAAATGGTTATTATCTCAGCTAATAGGTTTTAGTCTGGGCCGATTTCCAGGAATTTGACCTATAAGTCATTGAGTCCATAGCAGACACTTAGGAAGCCCAATTCAAGTTCTATTATGGAAAAATCGAGATCAAATTTTGTTATTGATTTTTTTTAAGATTCTCAAGTTCCCAAATCTTACGGAAGGGAGTTGGACTATTTTTTTGGGGTTTTATAACCCATAAATAAACCTTTATATTTGGATATTCAAATGGATCAAAAATATGGATCTATACCCGTATAAAAGTGACAAAAAAAAATTTAATTTTGTGCAACCTGCAAACTCTTTAAAATCTCAAATTCATTTTCCACCATTTAACTACAAGTTCCTTGTCTAAATAGTTTTTATATTTCCCTTTTAGTTTTTATTTGGAATCATTTGATATTTTATAAGTTTCTAAAGGTTTTTGAGTGCTTATGGCTTTTGCTTAAAATCACTCCCCTGTAAAATATCATATAAAAGACATTTAAATCACAAAACAACGTCTAAAAAGAAACACATCACATTCTAATATTTTTATACGCATAAATTAATCAATACATCAAGCAAATTCATAGCACTAACTCAACAAAAATTAGAAGAAAACAAAAACACCATTACAAAACTGAAAAACCTAGTAAAATCACAATAACGATTAGATCAACATCTACTTATACAAAACATATTTCTGACAAGAACATAAAAAATGCTTATCTAATTATTACGCTTCGATCATTATTAACATATAAAAAAGACACAAAACCAAAAACAAAAGAAACATAAAAAATGCAAAGCTCGTGTGCGTGTAATGGGAACGCATTATCACGCAACTACAACAACCAAACACGTCGAACAAAAGTCAACATAATGTCTTTGCCATTTGGCTTAACGTCGATTTCGTAACATCGAGAGAAAGCCACACGTTCGTCTACGTAACTTCACTCCCAATCAATCCCTTAACTATTCTTTTCTTCATAACTTCGTCATTTCTTCACCATTTTTGTCGTCATTACCTTTTTCTATTTATTTTTCTAATCAATTTCTTTGTTTTTATTATTTAACGTGACAAGTACTATCACCATTATTCTCCAATACATATATTATTAATAATAATAAAATAAAAAAATTATACTCGTAGTCACTCTATCCTTAACCGTTAAACCATCACTTTCTTTCTCATAAGCCTCTTGTGTATATTTTGATATCTTTTAGTATAATATTATTCTACATTTCAAGTTTCTCCAACTTTTCTGTGAAGTTTGGTTATATTCGCACTTAATAAAGGTTTATTAAATATATAATACTTTTTTGACTATTGAAATGTACACCTTTGGCTTGTAAATATGGTTTAGTGAACTTTAATTGGCCTATTATTTCTTAGTTCTCCGGTCAGCAACAACAAGTGGCTATTATTTGAACGTTTCTTCATATCAAATTAAAGTGAAGAATTTTTTTTTAACATTGGGTTCCAACTGGCCGACCCGTTAGCCAAATTATTATATAATATATACGGTAAAACTCAATTCCAGAATGTATAAGTGCATATGCCTTTAGTAGATTTACCGTCTGCCACTAAATTTCACTTGCAAATAAAGAATTATTTTTTTTTAAAGAGTAAAGAATATTCTTGGTCTCGTTATTCAACAAGTAAATATTATTTATCAGATTATTCCAGATAGCAGAATATCAATTTTGTTTCATTATAATTTAAATAATTAATCAAAATTATATAATCGTTTTAAAAAATTAAATAATCTGTTTTTTACTAAACATATATATTGTGTACTAATGCATGTCTGCATGTGATAACTTAACGTAAAATATATATGTATATTTTTGGGGTGAATTAAAACGAAAATAATTGGAAATTGCATCCCGTTTTTGAACCAAAAAAGGACATTCGTACAAACATGTGGCACTTCACGAACATGAGCTCACAAACGTTGGAAATTTAGGGGAACATCTTAAAGTCCGTGACACGTACGTTTGGGTTTGGGAGATGTGTGGATTGGAAATTGAATCAGGATAACGTTTAGGATCATTTAAATTGCAATTACTAAATATTTTACATACACTCTTCGACTAGATAATTAAGTGTGTAGTATTAGTAACCATACACTTAAGGAAACAAATACCAAGCACTTAATTAATTTAGTGTGCCGTATTAGTTATAAGTGTTTTTGTACAATTGATTTTTACCAAATAGTAATAAGTTTCTTGCAATAATATATTTAAGTATTACTCGTTTATATATATATTATATATGTGCGTATGTAAAATGTATAAGCATATTTCCATTTTTAGTATGTTTAATCAAGTGCCTAATTTATATTTGGAAATTTAAATGTTAAAAGTTTTGTTGCTTGTCTAGCTTTTTTTTCCGTTTGTAACTTACATGCTCATATATATTTTATCTCTATACAAATAGAAGTTAAAAATATGAGATTTATGGGTAAAGTTGGATATAGATTATATTTTATCGATTGATGTTGATATCAGGCACCGAATAGCTCAACCCAATATTCTTAACCTGGTTTGATAAGCCCACAGACTGAAATTGGGTTAACTAAACGGGTTGTAGTCTGAATCCGTTTAAATTAGTGATGTGGCACGAGCAGAGCTAGACCGAAAGAATTGGGATCAAGATGGTTGTTCGGCATGAAATAGAAATTGAGAAAAGCGGAAATACGTGTGGTGCGAGCGAGCTATATAAGCAATGAGAATAGCGAAGGACGGAGGGAGAGATTAACCTAGAGAGAGACTTAGGCTAAATATGATAAACACGCTTTATAACTCGTTTTTGTACTGACTTGATCAATAATCAATAAAATTTATTTATGATTTCTTCAGATTCTTTATTCGTTAGTTCGCCCATATCCATATCTCGGTTGATCGATTTAATATCATCAATTAATTATTAATAAATAATAAAAACGTAGCTTTAATTATATGATAAAAATGAATTTATGTTATGGATTAAACTTTAATGAAGTTGGAAAAGAAAAACTGCATTGTCACCTATATTTCTTACATCTCCTAAAGTCTTTGACAACAGAAGACGCTATATAAGACCATAGACATTAATCTCAAACTAGCTTTTACCACAGTGAAGTTGATGAAATGTTATTAAAATACACTCAAACTGTTAAAAGATATGGATGTATGGAAAATGGACAAATACATCAAGCTCAAACTATCCTTCTCTACGAGACCACTTATGACCCCTAATGAAAACAAAATGCTAAGGAAAAGACAAAAAGTTCTGTTTTAAAATACAACCAAAATGATAAGTAATTTCACAAAACATGTGATATATCATTTCTATTAAATCCATTACACCAAATTGAAATGTGTCAAAATGAATTTTTTTTTCCATTAGCAATATTAATATTGGACCATAAAAACTAGTTTATTAGCCAAATTCCTATATAAATTTTGTAGGCGGTAGAATTTGATCTTTGGTTATGCATGTGCGCATACCTTTAATAGATTTATCACTAACTACTAGACTAAATGCCAAATATGTCAAAATGAATATCTTACTTACAATTAAAAATTGAATGGTTTGATCAATTTGTAAACTAAAAATTGGGTAATTTGAAGGATAAATTTGTGGATTTTTCCAACGGAAGTATTAAACAAACTAAAGTAGATAGATTTTATATTAATTAGTTCAGAACGATTGAACATTGAAGTACAATAAGATTGACCCAAAGAAAGATTTTAATTCAGTTGGATTTAGACTAACACGTGTCAAAAACTGATTGGTTAATAAAAAAAGAAAGTCTCACGTGTAACGCGAAAGCTAAAAGCTTTCTAAAAATTTCTCACCATTTTTACCAAACTAAAGCGCGCCTCTCGCTTCCTTCAACCTCTTTGCTCTTTCTCTCTCTACTCACCTAAGTTTTCTCCTCTCTCTATCTGTTCTTAGACACACAGTACTCTGTTCAAAGCTCTAATCTTTCTCTTCGTTTGAATCTTTACCCATTTTGTTTCTTAATCTGTTTTTAGTTTTTTGTTTCTGATTTTGAATCTTCATGGAGGAGTAACGGTTATTTTTGTTGAATCCCCTTTTTGAATCCAATGTCTTCGTTTTTTTGTTGAACCATGGATTCTTTTTGATTTCATCAAATTTTCAATGGTGAGATTCTCTCTCCGTTTCTTCGTTTTCTTCATCATCTATTTGGTTATTGCAAATCCCAAATTAGTCAATTCATGGGGTGAGAGTGCTATTCGTTTCGACCCACCGACTCCTTCCCCGGCTCCGGAGCCTGATGAATCATCGGTTTCATGTGTTGATGACTTAGGCGGTGTTGGTTCTTTAGATACCACGTGTAAGCTTATCGCTGATTTGAATCTCACACGTGACCTAAATATCTCCGGTAAGGGTAATCTCAACGTCTTGCCTGGTGTTAGATTGATTTGCCAATTTCCGGGATGTTCGATTACAGTTGATATCTCTGGGAATTTCTCATTGGGTGAGAATTCGTCGATTATCGCCGGAACTTTCCGTCTCACGGCGGATAACGCTGATTTCGCGTCAGACTCGGTCGTTAATACAACTGGATTGGCTGGAAAACCGCCACCGGAGACTAGTGGTACGCCGGAAGGAGTGGAAGGAGCCGGTGGTGGATATGGAGGAAGAGGTGCGTGTTGTTTGTCGGATACTACAACGAAGTTACCGGAAGATGTGTTTGGTGGTGAAGTGTATGGTTGGTCTTCTGTGGATAAGCCGGAAATTTATGGAAGTAGAGGTGGTTCGACAAGTAATGAGGTTGATTACGGTGGAGGTGGCGGCGGAACGGTGGCGATGAAGATTTTAGGGTATATTAAAGTAAACGGCAACGTTTTAGCTGATGGGTCCAGTGGAGGAGTTAAAGGTGGTGGTGGGTCCGGCGGCAGCATCTTCGTCATGGCACACAAAATGTAATTTTTTTTCTTTTCTTTTTTGTCCTTTTCACTCTTTCTTTTTTTTTCTTTAATTTGAGAGATTTGTTTATCTTACGGCTTTGCATTGGTTTTGCGAAGTTTAGCTTAAGAATAAAATAAGAGTTGACTCTTTTTTTGGTTCCATATTTGGTGGTTGGTGGTAAATGCAAAGGTTTAGGTTGTTTAGGAAATAAAGTTTTCTTTTTTTGTGTTTTACTCTGTTGGAATTGTTGCCCATGAATGAATCCTTAATTATTGCATTCAATATTTGCCTTTTAGATGCCATAGTATATGTACAATTTTGCTTTACCAAGTCACTTGAACTTTGAAGAGTGTTAGGTGACTGGTTATAAGTTTTGATCTCTGAGAGTACTGTTTCGGTTCATGCCACAGGACAGGAACTGGTCGTTTAAGTGCATCTGGAGGTGATGGTTATGCTGGTGGAGGTGGTGGACGGGTGTCCGTTGATATATTCAGCCGCCATTCTGACCCCAAAATCTTTATCAATGGTCAGTTTCAGTTTGGTCTTAAACCATTCCTTAGATTTTTGCTTTCAATTGATATCGTGATGGTATATATATATGCTGCTCTGTATTTTATTGACAACTTATCGTGATGGTCCCCGTCTTTTGTTTGGATATCTATGACAGTTGTATTTGTTTTTCCTCTTCGTAGGAGGTAGTAGTTTTGGTTGTCCAGAGAATGCTGGCGCTGCTGGCACTTTGTATGATGTTATTTCAGAGAGCTTAACCATTGACAATCACAATAAGACAACATATACAAATACTCTACTCCTGGAGTTCCCAGACCATCGCCTTTTCACTAATTTGTATATCCATAATATGGCAAAGGTTGCTGTTCCCTTGCGTTGGAGCCGTGTCCAGGTTTGTTAAAGTAGATATACATTCTTAGTACTGTAAGTATCATCTTTTGGTCACCGGTGCCATACGTGATAAATTATCTATGAACAAGTTATTTCCTCCAGCGAACACAACTTTTATGTTTGGTAATGTGGTTCTTCTCTGCATCTGTTTTGTCACTCTTTCGTCTCAACATCTTGTTATTCTCTGGAAAAAAAGATGATACTGGTTTTCTCAATTGGTTATAGAATCTCCAAGAATATTGTTATAGGACCTGATAAAATTTATACTATGTCCTGGTTTTACAGGTTCAAGGATTGATAAGTTTGTCAAATGGTGGAGAGTTGAGCTTTGGTCTTCGACGTTATGCTTCTTCTGAATTTGAGTTATTTGCTGAAGAACTCTTGATGAGTAATTCTGGAATCAAGGTACCTGATTACATTTGTAAAGATATATTTCCTTTTCTAACTACATACTGTGTTAACGTCTATGGTATGTATCAGGTGTTTGGGGCTTTACGTATGACTGTCAAGGTGTTCTTGATGTTGAAGTCGAGCATGTTTATAGATGGCGGTGGAGTGACAATATTGGGAACTTCAATGCTCGAGATTAGTAATTTGCTGGTGCTCAAGGTATGCTCGTCATTATTATAAGCCAGTTCTTTCGCCGTTCTGCTAAATTGTTGATAACTTTGATATTTTATTCTATGCTTTTTTGTTTTTTGTTTGATTTAGGAGTCATCTGTGATACGATCTAATGGAAACCTCGGAGTACATGGACAGGGTCTATTGAATCTAACTGGCAAAGGAGATACAATTGAAGCACAGAGATTGATTCTGTCTCTCTTTTACAGCATTCAAGTAAGAAAATAACTGGATCATGCTTTTGTTATGTGCTTATTCTTTTAGATTTCTTTTTTGCATTTTATGGGCTGTTAGATGTACAGATTCAGAAAGTTTTCTTTCTACTTAGGATGACTTGGTATAGGGATGAAACGTTCATTTATGGTGGATATGAGTTTCAATTTCCGCACTATCTATAAGAAGGAAAAAATGTAGCCAGTTTAGGATATATGAGTCCAGAAATAGACGAACCAGTAGGAAGACAAGGTATTACTGGATAATAGTTTATTTCTTTGATTTGTGAAGGTTGGAGCCGGAGCTGTTCTACGTGGTCCTTTGCAGAATGTATCAACTGGTGGCCTGTAAGTTCTGAAGGTTTGAACGATCCTTCCACAAAAGTATTTTTGCTTTCATTATTTCGTTATCTTGTACTGAGCCTGTAAAAACTCTTATGTGTGGTTTATTTCAAAGTACTCCAAAGCTTTATTGTCAACGCCAAGATTGCCCTGTTGAACTACTCCACCCGCCTGAGGATTGCAATGTCAATTCATCCCTTTCATTCACTCTTCAGGTGATTGTTTACAAGAAAAAAAGAGAAATAATGAAAGAAGGTGAAACCTTGTTCTAACTGGTCTCTGTTGCAGATCTGCCGAGTTGAGGATATTAGTGTTGAAGGTCTCGTCAAAGGATCGGTAATCCATTTCCATCTGGCAAGAACATTGATTGTCCGCTCTTCTGGACTAATAACCGCAGATGGGATGGGTAAGCACACATATCGATTTGAGATGATCTTCCTGATTTGTGTTTACTTTCTTTTGTTATATTTCATGTCAACTCGCTTTTAAATTTATTTATTTCTGCACACAGGCTGCAAAGGTGGTGTTGGGACAGGTAGGTTTCTGAGAAGCGGTATTGGGAGTGGTGGTGGACATGGTGGTAAAGGCGGAAGTGGCTGTTACAATCATACTTGTATTGAAGGTGGCGATTCTTACGGGAATGCAGAGCTACCCTGCGAACTTGGCAGTGGAAGTGGAAATGAAGAGTCGACAGATTCAGTTGCTGGTGGAGGAATCATTGGTAAGTCATGTTGAGCAATTGGCAGTGGAATCAGATGTAAAGCTTACTATTTTTCATCTGGTTTCAGCACCTACTCGATAGTCACTATCTCTGTAGAGAAGTGATTGGTACACTGTGACCTTTTTCCCGTTAACATACTGTTTCTGAAATGATTCCCTTCCTAGTAACTTCTTTATGAAATGATTGGTTCACTTTGACCTATTTCCTGCAATTTAATAACTGCCCTCGAATGTATCTATTCCTAATGAAAATTTTGTACCATTTTATGAAGTGATTGGTTCACTTGAGCACCCACTTTCAAGCTTGTCACTTGAAGGCTCGATAACAACTGATGGTGAAAGTCCCAGGAAGACACTGAAAGACATGAGTAATTCAAGTCTAGGACCTGGTGGTGGTTCAGGTGGAACTGTACTTTTGTTCTTGCGCACACTTGAGATAGGGAGGTCTGCGATTCTTTCTAGTATTGGAGGAAATGGTAGTGTAAAGGGAGGTGGTGGAGGAAGTGGGGGAAGGATTCATTTTCATTGGTCAGACATTCCTACTGGTGATGTTTATCATCCCGTTGCCAAAGTAAAGGGGAGACTTTATGTAAGGTTTGTTGTAAATTCACACGCAATATCTTCTACTTATATTATATCGTGAGATTTTGTTTCGAGATTCGGTGATAAGGAAACACAATTTTTCTTTGCTTATAAGCATTCTAGTTTTCTTCTGAGTGTGTTTCTAGAACATAATAATTGATTTCAATAATTAACTACAGAGGAGGGATGGGTACCACTGAAGATAACGTTGGAGAGGCAGGAACATTAACTGGCAAAGCATGTCCAGAAGGGCTCTATGGTCTATTTTGCAAGGTAGTGTTGAATTTCCTTATGTGTTATCGTTTCAGTGCTTCATAACATGTTTGGATTAGGATTCTAGTTTTCCTGTACCTTTTTCTAGCTAGAGCTTGCTAGGTCTAATTTAAACTGTTATCAGATGATGTTGACTATCTCTATTCCAACCAAACAACAGCAAGTATATTGAACACAAAATATCAGGCCTGCTTTTCTAGTAAACCAAGTGTAAGGATGAACACTATGCTCATTGAATATTGAACAGCGACCTTATTATTTTTCTTTTTTAAAATAGTACATAATATATTACCTATCTGTAGCTCAATATTTTTGTGAGCATTGGCTCTCCAACTTCTGCCGTATGCAACTGTTTGCCAAAAAAATGTCACCCTTCAACTATCTACATGTTTCAATATTCTACAGGAATGTCCAGCTGGCACTTATAAGAATGTTACTGGATCTGATAAAGCTCTTTGTCATCTTTGTCCGGCTAGTGATCTTCCTCATCGTGCTGAATATGTCACCGTTCGAGGTACTTTTATGCTTGAAACACTGATCAGTTTGACTAGAATCAGATAACTTTGATGAGTAGTCAAGCTTGCATAGTTACTAAGGGATATTATTTCAGTGCAATGTATTGTCCTGCACCTATATATCATTATCATCCTCAGTGTGTTTGATCCATAAACTTTGTTATCTTTTACTTGTTTCTTGACAGGCGGTGTTGCAGAAACGCCTTGTCCATATAAATGCATTTCCGACCGATACCACATGCCACACTGCTATACAACACTTGAAGAATTAATATACACATTTGGTGGACCCTGGTTGTTTGGTATTCTTTTAGTAGTTGTGCTCCTTCTACTAGCACTTGTTTTCAGCGTCGCCCGGATGAAATTTGTTAGCGGTGACGAGTTACATGGGGCTGCCCCAACCCAGCATGGCTCTCAGATTGATCACTCATTTCCGTTCCTCGAGTCATTAAATGAGGTTTGTCTTTATCTTTTATCTGATTCTGGATGATAGCTTTTGAAGGGAGACATCATGTCAATGAAATATAACAATAGACGACTGATTTTGGTTGTTGCTATTAGATGAACCCTTTTATTGAAAAATGAAAGTGAAATAGGTCGTCATAGTTCGTAAGAAAGAAATAAAAATAATCGGAAATAGGTCTCCATACATTGTTATGAACCTATGGCTGCTATCTTGATTCAGTGGATTATATACAATTGCTAAGGTGCTCCTTTTACAATTAGTATCTCTGTTGTAACATTAATTATTATGTTTCATCATCAGGTGATGGAGACCAGCAGAGTGGAAGAATCACAGGGCCACATGCATAGGATCTATTTCCTAGGTCCTAATACTTTCAGTGAACCTTGGCATCTTTCTCATCCACCTCCGGAGGAAATAAAAGAGATAGTGTAAGTTAGTTATTAGCTGTTTCTTACCTTTGGCGATAGTAAGTTCATGCCTGAAAGTAGTTTTGAAATAACCTTAGCTTTGGTCTTTCTTAATTTGACTTTCTTCTAGGTATGAGGCTGCCTTTAATGGGTTTGTTGATGAAATCAATGCTATAGCTGCATACCAGTGGTGGGAAGGTGCGATTTACATCACGCTTTCAATTCTTGTATATCCTCTTGCATGGTCATGGCAGCAATCACGTCGGAGGCTGAAATTTCAGAAACTCCGTGACTTCGTTCGATCAGAATATGACCATTCTTGTCTACGCTCTTGTCGTTCAAGGGCGTTATACGAGGGGCTAAAGGTACATATCCATCTATTGAGCGATTCACTCTACTGAGTACCTTTAGAATATCGTAAATACTTAAAAGAGAAAGGCCAATAATAGTTTGTTAGAATTGGAGGATAATCATCGTAGTTCTAATAGGATCTTAGTTAAGAAGTTGGAACCTTTGACTTCAGAGCAAGGTTCCATTTCATTTGCTGACAAATGGTAAAAAAAAGAAAGAATAGTGTAATATGACAATCATGGGAGTTTATGATGTATATGTGCAGGTAGCTGCCACTCCTGATTTGATGTTAGCTCATCTAGATTTCTTCCTTGGTGGAGATGAAAAGAGAAGTGATCTTCCTCCTCCGGTACATCAAAGATTTCCTATGCCTTTAATATTTGGAGGCGACGGAAGTTACATGTCTTATTACTCACTCCAAAGTGATGATATCTTGACTAGTCTTTTGAGCCAGGTGTGTTTGTTATTACATATAGACTGATCTATATGGCATGGTCCTTTACCTGTTTCATATGTATGGACTACTATCAATGCTGCGATATCATAATGAGTTTATCTTCTTTTAATAGGCGATCCCCCCAACCACTTGGTACCGCTTTGTCGCTGGTCTGAACGCTCAGCTGCGTCTGGTTCAGCAAGGGAAACTGAGGTCAACGTTTCGCTCGGTTATGAAATGGATTGAAACCCATGGAAACCCTGCTTTAAAAAGACATGGTGTGCGTGTCGACCTAGCTAGATTTCAGGCACTGTCTTCGTCATCTTGCCAGTATGGAATCCTTGTTCACACTATCGTAGATGAAGTGGAATCAACAGGAAATTTTCATGAAACAGAACAGCCATACGGAAGGTAAGAAAGTTAACTTGAATTCTCTGCTGTTTATTAAACATTAATGTGAAAGATGCAGACGTTAAATCTTTGAGTATTGAATATGAAGGGGGACACAAGCTGAAAACTTCTCTGATGATTTGAGGGAGAATATGCATCTCATACAACCTCTAAGGAGCACAATTAACCATGCGAGGCATCGAGACTTTGGAGAAATTATAGACATCGGTAGCTTACAATTTCTCAAAGAGGAAAAAGATGTCTTTTCCCTCGTCTCCTTCTTGATTCACAACACAAAACCTGTTGGCCATCAGGTTAAGCCTCCCTGTGTCCCTGTGACTTAGTTTTTGCTTCGAACATATTTTTTTTCCCTGACATAATTATCCGGGGTGTTGACAGGATCTGGTCGGTTTGGTTATCTCGGTGCTACTCCTAGGAGATCTAACTCTAATGTTACTCACGCTGCTCCAACTCTACTCAATATGTTTGCTGAATGTTTTTCTAGCTTTGTTTATTTTACCTCTCAGCATCATCTTCCCATTCCCTGCTGGAGTCAGCGCCCTATTTAGCCATGGACCAAGGCGCTCTGCTGGTCGCACACGGGTTTATGCATTGTGGAACATCACATCCTTGGTCAATGTCGTAAGTATCTCTCTTTATGCATATAATACATCCTAAAATTTTGCCTTCTTTTATAATTAAGAATTCTTTTGTGCCTGGTGGGATTTTGTAGGTTGTTGCGTTTTTGTGTGGATATGTTCACTATCATGGCTCATCATCTGGGAAAAAGATTCCATATCTCCAGCCATGGAACATTAGCATGTAAGAGAAGAAACCAACTTCAGTATAAGTTGAAACCATTGACACATTCCTTCTTGCATTATCAACGAATTTCAATTTATGTTGCAGGGACGAGAACGAATGGTGGATATTCCCAGTTGCTTTGTTTCTGTGCAAAGTCTTGCAATCCCAACTTGTTAACTGGCACGTTGCTAACCTCGAGATACAAGATTACTCCTTATACAGTGATGACTCCGAGCTGTTCTGGCAGTCGTGAGACACAAAATCAAACCATAATTACACAAAACAAGGTGGAGGAAGCTCGTTTTTAAAAAGGCGTCTTCTGGTTTGTGCACAAGCTGATTCAAAGATTTTTCAGGTGAAAATATAGCTAACTGTTAGGAAAATAGGAAAAAGGAAAGAATAATCCTGAAAGATTGGGAGCACAAAAAGCACACGCTTTTATTTTATTCCCACGCAAAGGTCCATCTTGTGTTGTTTTTGGTAACATTGATGGATCTATCAGATGATTTGGACCGGAATGTTTGTTTTGCAAGTTTTATATGATGTGTACGTCTTCACTACAAGGATTCTCTTCTGTTGGTTTGGTGATTGAGGTAGTGCACTATTGTTGTCTCTCTTCTACACTAGTCCACTTTATACTAAACACATGGTTTGAGATAAGCGTCATGAACTTTAATGTTACCGACTACGGAGCAATGGTTCAGTGCAGGTTCATAACTTATCAGACTGAGCTCAAGACGGCTCAGCCTATTAGGATTTGAGTTTGGTTCCATATAAGAGCTTGTAATAGTGTGCACTACTGTTGTCTCTCATCTAAATTAGTCCACTTTATACTAAACACATAGTTTGAGATAAGCTGTCATGAACTTAAATGTTACGGACTCCGGCGCAATGGTTCAGTGCAGGTCATAACGTATCAGGCTGAGCTCAAGACGGCTCAGCCTATTAGAACCACCCTATTCAAAAACAGATTTGAGTTTGGTTCCATATAAGAGCTTGTAATGGTGAGTTATGAACTTGAAAGTTGCATAGAAAATCCTATGTGAGACTTGACAATTATAAGCAATTTTGTTCTCTTCTCTCTCCACTAATATAAAAGCCATAGATGCTTTAACAAGAATCGGATCTGAGGATGAATTTCTTCAGCAAAACACCAAGACGCTGCACATGAAAAACACATTCACAAAGAACATCAACACGCATTCTTGTTCCTACTAAGGAGATACGTATCTTACAAAATAATCAGATAACCATGATTCCTCCTCTGTGGATAAGAGTTAAAGAGTACCTGACAGTTTCACTCTTTGTTTAGAATCTTGGGGACTTTTAAATATGCCTCCTCAAAGCTTGGAATGGAAGCTCTTATACCTTCCCTGTTTGAGGAATGTCAAAAATTTCAACGTAAATACACAAAACCAGAATCATTCCTTCTATTATCTCAGACGGAGAAAACTGAATGAATATCAAACCTGTTCTCAAATGTTTCAGGAGCATCCTCTCGTAAATTTCCTCCATCCATATCTACAAGTTTTCACAGATGAGGTAGAGATCAAGATACTGATATAAGCAGTTAACTTCCTGGTTGCCAAAAGAGCATACAGGTTGATAAAACCATATGGCTCCTTCTGATGTACCAATAAAATGTGTTTAGACTACAAC
This sequence comes from Lepidium aucheri, assembly GCA_900406435.1. Classification (NCBI taxonomy): domain Eukaryota; kingdom Viridiplantae; phylum Streptophyta; class Magnoliopsida; order Brassicales; family Brassicaceae; genus Lepidium; species Lepidium aucheri. The sequence continues at coordinate 78,481 of OVBA01000185.1, forward strand.
TCAAAGCCTAATCTCCAATCAACTTTCGCTTATCTGCCACATGAGTCTACCTTGAAACAGAAACAAGCTCAAGGATGCAAGAAGTCTTGCTTACAACTACTTTTCCATTGATCTCAGAGAAAATCCAACAGGTGGCTCTTATGCATAGTTTCCAGTTTTATATTCATGTTTTATAGGAATAATCAAAGACACAGAATTAAAGAAGAAATTTGATGAGAGTGTGATTCTGACCTGCTCGAATTGCTGGCTCCACACTGTTTACATCAACTTGTTGAAGTTGACCAAACCTGCATTTGTCACCAATGAACAAAAATTTGGTTCTACTTTTTATTTCAAAGACAATTTCGACAGCAACAAAAAACACAAGACACAAGAGGTAGAATAGTTACCAGTCAATGACTCGACGAATCTTAGTTTCACATTCCTCTATCTAATAAATAGAAAAAGAAAGAGAGGTCAAGGGAAAGAAGAGGAGCAATGCGAGAACTCCATTAGACGAAGAGAAGACTAAAAGGGTACCTCAGCCGGAGTTAGAGAGATTCGAGCTGTCTCGGCCAAACGGGACACATCAGGCGGCTGAAGAACGGAGGAATTTGAATCAGACGAGTAACTTGAAGCTATTCGCTGGATTTTTCTACTTTGACTTTGAAAAATAATGGGATTTGAAGAAGAATAAGAAGTTGAAGATTGGATTTTGATCCTGCTCGATGAGGTGAAGCAACGATTCGGAGATGCAGATATAACAGCGAACAAAGCTCTTGTCGCCATGGCTAAAGTTGAAACCTTTCCCGGTGGATAGAACTGAACAAATAATATCGCTAAAGCTGTGTCGTTTCTAAGGACAAAGTAAACCGGTTTTAACCGGTCCAATCACATAATCGATTTGTTCTTTTTTTCGATCAGACACTCGCCATTGGAAACGTATTAAAACGCAGAAAATAGTGTTTTTTACACTTCAATTTCAAAACCCTAAACCCTAATTTCTCGCCTTCTTTGAGTTTTATTTTTCATCTCTTCTTTCTATTCTCTCTGCCGCTCGTCTCTCTTCTTCTTCTCCATTATCATTCTATTGATAGACCTGGGTTTATCATGACGTTGCTCGAAGCTATCTCCAAGGCTGTAGCGAATCAGGACCGACCCAACTCGCAGTCGGATTATCCATTCCCTCTTAGCCAAGATGGTATCTTTGCAAATGTGAAACCGAAGCTAGAAAACCCTAATCCTGGTACTCTTATCAATCCAGTATCCGGGTGGGGGATCTCAGGAAGTGATGCTCAAGTCATTGATTTGGGTAAAAAGTTTTCATCTAAGTTGAATAGGAAGCTTAAGGATACGAATGGGTTTTCTAAAGATGAGTTTTTCAGAATGTTGAAGCAGTTTCTTGAGCAAATTGGTGAGCTGGTTAGGACAGATGCTGATAATCTGATAGAGAACACAGAGCTTCTGATAGGTACTGATGTGGTTGGTTATGAGATACGTAAACTGGTTATGAGAAACGGGTTTCTGATGGGTAGAGATGTATCTGGTTTAGTCTTAAAAGCCTGTCTTCGTCTAGAGTTGTGGGAGTTAGTTGAGCTCTTGCTTTCAAACACTTTGGTTGATTATTCTTCCTACTCTTATTTAGTTAGCTTTTTTGTTGAGAAACAACAGTCAGATTTGCTTTGCGTTGTGATCAAACAAGCTTCAGATCTGGGGGCAACTGAGCTACTTTCGATTTTGAAGTATCTTTTATGCCCATCAAAGGAAGCAATTAGCACCATGGTTGAAGTAAGAGAAGAATGGGACAATCAGGCTTTGTTAGCTATCGAAAAGGTGAGCAACACAGAGCTTTCGAACAAGTCTTATAAAGTTGCTGAGGAGGCTGCGGTCTTGCTGATGGTTGCCCACGATGGGTTTTCACTCTCAGAGCTTTGCCTGCATTACTTGCTAGCTTCGCAGAATATTGATGAAGTCATGTTTGCATCTGCAGTCAGTAAGTTAAATGGCAATGAGATGAGTAGCTTTATCCGATATCTCTCTAAATGGATGAACAAGTATGAGATGTTCCCTCAAGCTGGCCCATGCCCTAAAGCAGCCTCCATATTCGGACTGAAACTATGCGACTGGGTTCCTACACTCGAAAACATAACCAAATGTTTGGGTCTTATTATCGATGAGAACTTCTCGACTCTGGTTCTGCACTCAGATTTGCATGAAGAGCTGAAGTCTGTCGAAAGAGTAGCTGATGCTTTAGCTTCAGAATCAAAAGTTTGCTATTTTATAGCTAATGTGGCCGAAAGTTTGAAACTTGGAGCTAAAAACTAGAGTTTTATAGTTCTTGGAGGCCTCAATCTTTAAGGTGTTTTATGCAATCCTGTTTCACTTTAAAATGTTATCCAATGCCATTTTATTTTAGTTTCAGTTCAACGATTTGTTCTTTTTTCGGATCGAACACTTGCCACTGGAGAAAACTAAATGTTCTCTATATTAATATGATGTGAAGCACAGAGTCAATGTGTACAAATACACAAAAATAAATATCGAGCTCGTGATTTAGCCTCAAACCGGAGCTAACATTCTTCCAAAAAAGCACGACCAAGATTAGTTGCTAGAGCAAGTCTCACAGAACCCAAAGCTTGAGCAGGCAAATCATATTCTATGAAGCCGGGTCTTCCTTGCAATTGATAGTTCTTGTTATTTGTTCAACATCAGGTTGGTCTGTGTTACATTTAACAATGAACGTTCTGGCCTAAGCTTCAACTGTACAAACAAAAACTCTTTTAGTTGCGTGCTCTCATAGTTGCAGAAATCAAAAGAAAAGGAAACATGTTTTGGTTTTTTACTGAATCATGCAGGAGAGGAAGCCAGAAGCGTTGAGGAGTCGAAGAAGGGCTCTTCATTAGCTGCAGTGATTAGAAAAGGTTAAAGCAATGGTAATTTCCAATGTTCAGTGGAAAGAAATGGATCCGAAAGATGTTGTGTTACATACCGGTACAAGTCTCTCCACGGCTTCATGAACCGCATCTATAGTTTTTCCATCATGGACTACATTCAGTGATCTCTTGAAATCTCTATACCTGGAAAATATGGCGTTGGTAATAATGTTGGGACGGATTTAATAAGCAACTGATCGTCTTGAACAAGGCTGCATGTAGAACAACAACTCTAATAAACTTAATCCCTGTTTCTCACACAATGCTAGATAAATTGGTGCAACCCTGCAAAAATTATATAATATAATGGTTGTAACAAGACCTGTAGGCCAACAAGTTCCGTTTGGAAATCTTCAAGCTTTTTGAATAGATAGTTGGATGTGAGCTTGAAAGGAGTATATCACAGTCCTGCCATGATATAAATCATAGGTGAAAAGTTCTACAAGGTTCATAGAGAAGAATATAAGCAAGGACAATGGAGAGAAATAATGGTCAATAAGCTTCTAAAAAATCGCATATTTTTTGTCATTTAAACCATTTATAAGTTATGTACTTACAGTCTCAAATTTAAATCGCATACTAATGCAAACGTGTTTATATTAAATAGTGTCATATTTCTCACTATAAGACAAGTTTTGTGACATTGTCAAACGGACTAGAGAGTTTAATTACGACATCTATGAAGAATGGAAGATCGAGGTTATTATTACTATACGAAGTTTTTTTTTTTTTTTTGCATCAGCAGTCTTCAGAAGTTTATTTTTTCTTTTAATTTTGACAAACAAAAGTAGATAATTTGCATAATATTCTGAATTTGCATAAATTTCTTAATATCCATATGAGAGCTTCAACAGAGGCTATCACATTACCATTTCTGAACCTTAATACTCTATAAATGAGTGGTTTCTGGTTGTTTTCTTTCTTTTTGATAGTTTATAGTTTATATTAAGTTGAAGTTTTCCTAACGAAATTGATAAGTTCTTCTTGTTGTTTGTTTCTCTCTTCTCAGAAAAGCAGAACCTAGATGGAAGATCAATTTTGTGATGTAGAGCAATCTATGGAAAAGCTCTCAATCAGTTTTGGGATCAAAAAATGTCTGGTCCACATTGATGAAGGTGACAAAAAGATGCAGTCTTTCCTTCTAGTGAGAAAGTGACATATGCCAACATCGGGCTTGGAGACGGAAGACATGTTTTTATAGTCGTGTTTTAGAATGCGGACTAAGCAAATGCCTAGCCATTGATTATAAGCCTTTCTAGATTGATAAGAAATATATATATATATATATATATATATATATATTTTGGCCAATAGAACAATATATATTAATGGCTAAAAATTGATTAATAATTTATGCAAGATTAATAAAAAATTTGTTAAGAATATTTATTTATATACTATTATGAACACTCGTGCGTTGCATGGACAAAATTATTATTTTATGTATATATATGCTATTATGTATATATTATAGGTATCAAAGTATGCTTGATTCGCATTAATGAAGCTGAGAAGAAGTTGTCCTCGGTTTTTGGTTTTCCTTCTACTGCGAAGGTGGCGTCTGCCAGTATCGGCCTTGTCAAGTCTTCAAGAGAGGTTGAATATTATGAATTCGAAGACCCAACCGTTGAGGAGGACAGAAAAGAAAAGGAAAACAATAAAAGAGTAAATGACGTTGTAATCTCACTCCTTAATCCAAAGACATTGAAGAACTTAATGGACACGCTGAAAGACAAGGTGAAGAAGGACGACGAAGGTAAAGCGGAGTGACAACGGCCTTATTTTCTACTATATACTATGGACTTATTTTTAGCTTATTTACTTTTTTTTTCTTTTTTGTTCAACTAGTTTATTTTACTTAAGATTCATATTTTTATAGTATTAAAAATAATTATTTATATTTTGATAAGATTTGATAAGATTTTTTAACTAATATATTTAATTAAAACAATAATATTATTGGTTTGTTCGTTTTGAGTAATTAGTTTGTTTTAATTTCAATAAAATTTATTTGTCTGTATGTTTTGATAAGAAATTTTACCTAATTAGTAAGTTTTATAAAAAAGTTAAAACACTAATATTATTGGTCCAATAATTGTAAATAATTACTTTGTTTTAGTTTCAATTAGTTTTATTGATTTGTTTGTTTTGATAAGAATCTTTACCTAGTTTACTTAATTTTTATAAAAAATATTAAAACATTAACTTTTTTAGTTTGTTTATCTTAAGTAATTATTCTTTTAAAGTTTAATAAATTTAATGCAGGTGGAATTATAATTTTAATTTTAGTTTTGGGTGCAATTAACAAACGTTTCAATGTTTGGATACATTCATATTTATATGATAGTTTTTAGGTAAAATTAGACCGGTCATCCTAATTAAGACCTATATTTAGGGTATATCATACAAAATATATTTTTAATCAATATCTATTTTAAATGTTTTTTGTTTTAATTCGAATAGAAAAACTATTAAACGAAGTCTATTTAAGACGCATCGTGGAACTATTATTACAACACTAATAATTCTAACTTTTTCTTTTCTCCTAACGATTTTAACACTCTTTTTCCCTCGATTCTTATTTCTCTTAATGTTTTAGTCATGTCTTTCTCATAAATTTATTTGTTAAATCCCTGCAAAGAAATATGGAGAATTAAAGTTAAGATTCTAAAGTTATGGAAGATATACATTAAAGAATTTGGTCAAACCATTGATATAGTTCTTTGTGATTCTAAGGTATGTTACTAATAATTTATTAATTTGCATACTTTTTGTTATATATAAGAAAATTATCAAATGAATTGATATTTTTTAGGGTGATAAAATTTATTTTAAAATAAAGAAAAAACTGATTTCCAAATTCATGAATCTTCATAAACAAAAAACTACTAAGATTATTACAAACCTACAATTTTTTGTGATAATTGGAACTTACCGTATTTTTACTCATAAGTACAAATTCTCTTTTGTGTACACAACCTCGTTTAAGTCAACTGATCATCTACCATATTTGTTTTGAGATTAAAATTTGTTGATTACCGTGACTTACTTGATGGTGTCTTAAAGATATCTATATTATATATTAATAAGTTTTTTTAAAACATATTTTTATTTCATTATTATTTCATGATTTATTATATTATTTCATGACTTATTTATTTGTTTTATAGATATTATCGGACAGTTTATTCCTGTTAGCAATACTAAAAAATTTCAAGTAAATGTAAAACCAACCAAACAAATTACTATTACATCAGAATGATGAGTAAGTTGTTGTTATATTATCTTTTAAAAAAATATTATTTATAATAATGGTACAAAAATTTTATTTTATTTCACACAAAGATCTTAGATATTGGAACCGGTTCTATCATAAACAATACTTAGAATTAAGGTTCCGAATTTAAAGAGTGGGAGAGAATGGGCAAGGACACTTGTGAGTTGAATTGGAGCAAGAGTAGTTAACCAAAGACGAGTAGAGATGATTGCTGACGGTGTTCTTATTAGCTCAAAGTATGTCAAAAGCGGATCCCTTTTTAAAAGGATTATGCCTCTATTTATAAATGATAGAGACGGTTTAGACCTATATTACAATGCAATCTTTCTTTTTCCTAATAGGAAGATTAACATTATCTCTAAAAGATATTCCTAGATTCTTGGAAATATTCCATATTTGGACCGTGATCCGGGATGAGCTTTGGGCCAAAAAATAGATACTAACAAGTGGGCCTTTTGTTGGTGTAGCCCAAATGTCTCATTAAAAACCTTAGTGAGAAAATCCATTTGAAACAAAACTCACTAAGAAAAAAAGAGTGCATTCAGACTACACGCCCATATGCTAGTCTTGTTGAGTACTCATTGAAAGCATCAAGGCATATTGAAAAGCTTTATTTTTAATCGAGTCTTTGGACTTGCCGAGTTGGATTTATGTCGGGTGAGGTGAAACCCATCTCCAACATTACGGTTGCTTTTGTATTGTGGGGTAAATATGATACAATTATTGAAGAAAAAGTCAAGAATGGATTTGCCTTACAAACTACAATTGTTATGAAGTTTTACAGAATAAAAATATTTAGAGGTATGCATATTTATGTGTTTTTGATATTGTATAATATTAATAAATATATTATTTATTCTTACATTAAGCTTTCTAATATTTACTAATTTATTTGAGATGCTAATGGTTATGAATGTACTCAAATCTGGTTTGATGATGAAAAAAGGTCTTAGACTTGAAGAACATGTAATTCTTTTCATTTACAATGTTTTTTTCATTATTTTAATATTCTATTAAAAATATTTCAACATTTATTTATAGAAAATATTTTTCACACAACCAAGGGAAAACAAATTTCTCATATTTACGTTTTCTATTTTGTTATTTTCATTATTTCATTTAAAAATAATAATTTAACTTTATTTATAAAACAGAATTTTCATATTTAGGTTTTCTATAATGTTTATTTTTAATTTTCTACTTTTAAAAAATATATTTCAATATTATTTATAAAAAAGATTATAACTAACTATCAAGAAATAAAAGAATATAACTCATATATACGAATCTCTTTTGTAAGCTTCGTAATGATAATTTGCTAACTGAATTCTCCAACCATATCCACAATAATGAGTCAAAATCGTTACATGGTAGTGAAGATTTCTTTAAAAGTTATCTAAAAAAAGCAATTAAGAATTTATAGGTACACAATAAATAAATGTTTTTATATTTATTTTAAGATTACTTTTGTTATTCTGAAACTATTTTTTTATTTCCTTTAAATCGACTATTGTGTTGCAATGGTCAAAATTCATTCAATTGATGTTAACTATGGATAGTGCCACTTAAGCTGCAAAGTATGTAGCAAAAAAGTTTTTCTGTATGATTAATTTGAAGAAAAAAGTGACTCTGAAGATCTTTTTTAATTGTTAAAAGCATGTTAAATTATTCAAATAGCAATATTAATGTAACGGATGTTATTCCAAAGTAAGCTTTCTATTTCTTTTATTTATCATAAACTTTTATATCTACTTCATATGAAAAAATTATTGAAAAAAGGTTAAATATGTATGATAAAGGTATTACATTCATATTAATGTCAGAGATAATACTGATGAAGCAAAATCTGTATGTTCTATTGGATATTAGATCTTCTTCTAATTCAATAAAGTCTATCTATGAGATATGAACAAGGTTTTATAATTTTGATGTAATATCGTTTATTATTAGTATTAGAATTCACAATTTTTTTTGTAGATTGAAGATTGGAGAAATCTATTTTTGGCTATAACTAATTTAAAACGAAACTCTTTCCTGTTTAGAGTTGCTGTTAAAAGGAACAAACCACTAAAAGTTATAACCAAATAAGATAAATGAGTTGGTCAGTAAAATTGAACTTATTAAATAATTCTTTAATAATAATTTTATTAAAGAATTCAAAATAAAACATATGTATTAAACTTTCATACATGTATAAATAATTATTCTTCTAATTTTTTTTTCGATTTTAAATACTAACTACAAGTACTAAAAATTTGTATGTTTCAATTATTTAGGTCATTTCATTTTTTGTGAATGGAGATGAAAAGTTTGAATGAAACAGAGAAAATAACTCAAATCCAATCTCCCAAAGAAAAGATCCTGAAGGAATTTATTATTTCGATAATGTCAATTGTCTTCTTCAAAATTTTTGATGATTAAGAAGATTAAGATGGAAAGAGGCTTCAGATTTTTATTTGTTTACTGTTGCTTAGTTATTTTTCAAAGTTTTTTTACATTATAAAGCATTCTTTTTTGTTTGGTTCAATTTCTTTGGAAAACTTTCGCTTTAACTTCTATGAATATATATATATATATATATCTTATATGATAAAACCGTAGCATTAACTTAAATACCGTGTTATATTGTCTATTTTGGAGTAGGTTGTATTGTTACTAAAAAATATTATCACATAATATTTGTCACACAATTATATTATGGTAAGATTCTATAATTAATTAATTAATTATTATTATCTAGATTAAATATTAT
>OVBA01000186.1:0-87143 GCA_900406435.1 Lepidium aucheri
AAAAAAGAAAAACCCTATCTCTCTCTACCTTTCTCTGTCTCTCTCCCTCTTGAATTGTTGTTCTTTTTTCTTTTAATAATTGGGATCGATACTCTTGTATGATCTCTAATTATATAGCTACAGTAACTCTCCTTTTTGGCTAATAAAAGAAAAATCTAAACATTTATGATTTTTTTTTCTAAATTACCGATACGTGGCAGCAAAACGGTTGGAAAATTTATTTTGATATATAGACATATGGTGGTAAAACGATTGAAGAATATATTTTGATACATGGACACATGGTGGTAAAACCGTTGAAAAATTAATTTTCTATATATCCATGCCATAGTCTAAAAATTACTATAATTTTAATTAAAATTGACTGTTTATTACTTTACATTATATATATTGGATCTTTTTCTTTTCTCACTTATAAAGAAAAAATTTAAAATTTTGTAAATTATTGATATGTGGTAGCAGAACGGTTATTTTGATATATAGATTCATAGTGATAAAACGATTGAAGGATATATTTTGATATATAGACATATGGTGGTAAAACTATTGAAGAATTAATTTTCTGTATATCCACATCATAGTCTAAAAATTACTGTAATTTTAATTAAAGTTGACTGTTTATTACTTTATATTATCTAAATTGGATCTTTTTCTTTTCTCACTTATATAATTTTTTTTTAAATTTTGTAAATTATTGATATGTGGTAGCAGAACGGTTATTTTGATATATAGACTCATGGTGATAAAATTATTGAAGAATATATTTTGATATATAAATACATGGTGGTAAAACCATTGAAAAATTAATTTTCTGTATATCCACACCATAGCTAAAAAATACTGTAATTTTAAATAAAGTCGACTGTTTATTACTTTACATTATATAAAATTGGATCTTTTTCTTTTCTCACTTATAAAGAAAAAATGTAAAATTTTATAAATTTTTTATATGTGGTAGCAGAACGGTTATTTTAATATATAGACTCATGGTGATAAACATTTGAATAATTTATTTATGTATATCGATGTCATACTCTAAAATTTTACTATAATTTTAATTTAAGTTGACTGTTTACCATTTTAAATGATATAAATTAGTTTTTTTTCCTTTTTCATTAATAAAAAAAATCTAATTCTTGTTGAATTCTTTCCAGATTACTGATACATGCTATCCGAGTGGTTGAAAAATCTACTTTGATATATAGACTCATAGTGATAGAACGGTTGAAATAATTTATTTTATGTATATCCATGTTATATTGTAAATTTTTACCATAATTTTAATGTAAATTGACTGTTTATCAGTTTGAATGATATAAATTAATCTTTTTCCCTTTTCACTAATAAAGAAAAAAATCTAGTTGAATTATTTCCAAATTAGTGATACATGCTAGCAGAGCAGTTGAAGAATTTATTTTAATGTATGAACACATGATAGTAAGATGGTTGATGAATTTATTTTTGTGTATCATGACCATAATCTAATATTTTAATACATTTTTTCGTCAGTATTTGGGCACAACTGACTGATTTATTAGTCAAATTTTTAGATAATATAGAAGTGAAACTCGATGTTTAAATATACAAGTATATCTATCTTTAGCACAAATTTATTTAAAGTTGAGACTTTAATATGTTAAATTATATAACTTGTGTCCTTTCATTTTTTACTTGTTTTTCCAATTATCAATATGTGGTAATTAACAAAACCGTTGGAAGATTTATTTTGATATATATATATATATATATATAGATATATAGGTGTAGAAGTAGAACAATTGAAAATTCTATTTATTGTAGATTAAAACTACACTAGTTTTCTACTATAGTTTTAATTAGAATTGCCATTTAAAATTACATAATTGGTTCTTTTCTTTTTAAATTTCACTAATAGAAAACCTAATTTTTTGTAAAATTATTTCTAAATTATCGTGACAGAAAAACCGTTGGAAATTTATTTTGACATATGTATACAATATATGGGGTGGTACAACTGTTGAAGAATTTTCCTTTTTGGTATATGAGAGTTTAGCTCTAATTTTATTTAAGTTGACTGTCTAAGATTGTAAATTATATTTAGAACATTAGCTGAATATCAGTTATTCAAAAATATGTTTTTAATATATAATTCTGAATTTTTATTAGTATTGGTAATATAATCTATATGTATGGTCTTAAAACCAACTTGTAAATACACACATTTTCTTGTGAAAATTTAATAAAATTGTATATTTAATTTTCCAATGCAGCATAAACTATACAAGAACTTGCAAGATAGGATTCTGATATATAAAAACCAGTTATATATAAAAAAATATAATAAAAAAAAAGAGGGAAGGTTACGGTTTGAGTGTCATTGTAAAACGGTGAAATGTGGGCACATGCGGGTGTGGTCAGGGGGCCACCTCAGACTCTTTCTCGTGTCTTTCTGATGGCTTCAAGACAAAACCTCTCTCTCTTTTCTTTTCATTTAACTCATCATTTTTGTCTTTTAACTCCCTATGCCTCTTTCGCTATTTTTCTTTCTTTTTTTTTGTTCCTTTTTTTACCTCTTCAAATTAAAAGTTTAATTTAATCATATGATTTTATGTCATATCTGTTACTGTTTTATTTATTTGTTATATATATTGGTAATGTAATGTATGATCTTGTATATATTGTTTTAATTATTTTAGCATATAAATAACTAATATCAGATAAATACATTGTATTAACACATAACTTAGTAGGAGTAGTTCTAATTTTTAAAATTTATTTATTAATTAAATAAGAATAAATAATAATAATAATCAAAACAGTGAGAATCTGAATTACATTTTTATATATCTGAAAAAATAAAGTATTTTGGCGTTACGATTAAACTGATTTTAATTAAATTGAATAAATAAACCGCACATTTTTGGATGTAATATAATTATGTAAGAACATACAAACAATTGCATTTAAGATAATTACACTAAGTTATACACGTGTGTTCCACCTTGGTTGTGAATTAAAAAGTTTTAACTCAATTACAATTTTTTTGTCTCTTTTCATTTAAAGTAGAAAAATATTAATAATCCTATCTAATATTATATATATATGTATATATATTTGTCAATACTGACTCACAACTGAACAACTCATTAGCCAAATTTCTATATAGTGTAGGTAATGAGACTCGATCCTTAAATGTAAGATTACCTTCAATATATTTACCACTTACCACTAAACCAAAATCATCTCATTGATATTATATATAATATCTATATCAGAGTATTGTTATTTAACATGTAGATATAGATACCACTAATAAGATTTAACATAGAAATAATCAGTCTTGGTCGTCCACGTGTGCTCAAATGTATGACACATATTATTACGTAACAACCTAAAGCGAATGTATTTGTCTGTCTACTAAATAAGGTAAATTACAGCTAATATCATATCAAATCCAATTAATACTTTCAAAATTTACCAACTGATTCACTGTATATGTATTGTTGTATTTTTCAAATATGGTTTCATATATTTCCTTTATATATTAGTTTATTTCCTTTTATATATTAGTTTTATTCTTAAAAAGAAATAAATGAAAGATGCCACTTGTACCTGCAAAGACATTTGGATTTGGGTCTTCGTGGTACAAAAACGTGAAACGGACATTTGGGTTTTCGTGAATATCGTTCCACACAGGCGTCTTTGCTCCAACTTGTTTTGCGTGTACTTCACGCGCTTTAAGTCCGCGTTGGGTGACTCAGCTTCTTCTTATCTGTGGTCGAAAATAAGCATAGTGACAGTTCAAGTCTTAAAATCATTAATCCAATTACATGAACAGATATTTGTAATCTTATTGAATCTAATACAAGCATTGTTGTTGGGACCGTTTATAAGCTTATTGAGTTTCATAATAAAATACAATCTGTGAAAAATCCAATAACAGTTGATTTTCCCATTCACTGCATATTAAATATTATACTGTGTTTTCTGAAGTCGAGGTTGAAAACAACTATTCTGATAAAACCTTAAGAAACTGCATAAAAGATAGTTTTATAGATAGGATGTTTCATTCCCATGTCGCAGAGATCATGGAATTGGCAACACCAGACTGCTCCAAGGTTAAATTAGATTCATACTCCAATGTCTTTGATTCACCTGGAATCGCTTGTGTTAGCTTCAATGGCTTCTTCCTCTCTGATTCTTCAAGCTGCGAATAGCAGAAGGACCACAGAAGCTACAATAGAGACAACAACAAGATCTCAGAAACAAAAACAAATAACATGATTCAATGTTGTTGTTTCTTAGGATATGCAGACCTGAATTGTGTCGGTTTTGAGGAAATTTCTCTGGAGTCTTTGCCCGTTGGGTAAACGGATCCCAACTCTGCACTGAACGCTGCGATCGCCTCCCTTTGGTTCTTCCGGCAGAGGGGGAAATGTTGGCAGCACTACTGCTGTTGTAACTGCTTCAACTGCTACTTCTTCGGAAGTTGTTGTCGGTTGATCATCTGAAGACTCTTTCATGGTGTTATCTTCCAAGGAAGCAGCTAATGCTCGTTGCAGTTCTTCTTCGTCTACATCTTTTGCCGCATCCTCTATAGGAATAAGTCAGATAAAATCGATCAAATCTTCTTTTGTCCAACGGAATAGAAACAATAAACTTATAGAAAGGTTTAAAAACAAACCTTTGTCTTTGGAATGAGGAGTCAATGAGAAACTGCCTCTTGGCCGTTTCTTTGAAAGTGAAGCAAAGTGTTCACGAGGACCACCGTCCATAAAAGGCACTAAATCCTCTAGCAAAGTCTCGGGTTCCACCATTCCACACCACATTCTCATCTTTTGACCAGTGGTTGGATCGATTACAAGCACCACAGGAATTGATTCGAGCTTGTAGTATGTGCAGACCTTTCTTCCTTCCGTGGTATCATCATAGACCTGGTAATAGGAATGCAGGATTTTAATCAATTTTGTAAGGAGACTAGGAGAGGTTTACGCATATAGAAGTTTAAATGCGAAGTTCTATGCTAAACCTGCCAGAAGATGAAGTTCGCTCTGATAGTCTGAGAGACAGCCTCATTCGCCCAAGTATCACGATTTAGCTATGAGAAAGAAGCACAAATAGCTCAGATGTAAGTGGGAGCACAATTCAGTTTAATTGAGCTGAACTGAACAATATAACCAAACCAAAGAGAAGATAAACCGATTCAATTTTATTGAAAAGAAAGTCGAATCCCAGCCAAAATAAAAACTCAAATGAGTCAAACCTGAGTAAAAAACAATTTAGAACAGATACCGGAACAAAAACCAGATTGGGTACCCCTAGATGTTACTATCATCAAGATTGAGTCGGAAAAGAAATTCACATAAAAGAAATTTTAGAAAGTAACCATATGAGAGCTGAATTCTGTGGTAGATTGGAGGTTGACGAGAAGCCATTTATCCTGAGAAGAAGAAGTAGTTTTTGCCTGAACAAAAAACCATACAGGGGTTTAGAGCAAGAAAGCAGACAAAAAATTAGCAAAGCATCAATCTTTGTAGAGAACCTGTTCAAATGAGCCTTGGAACATCAAATGAAAGGGAGGACGGTACAACGAGGCCAAGCTATCCCGTGGAGCTGATGCTGACTCTGATGCAGAAGCTGAGGCAGAGGCTGAAGCAGAAGAAGCACCCTCATCTGGTTCCCAAATTCCTGGGCTTTTTGGCTCTTCACTGAAGTTACGGAAAGCAATCAAAGAAGCTGGTTCAGGCTGAGAGTTTCCCACCCTCATAGCCCTAATACAAATGCAAGTAAATTATTAGAGCTACATCCCACATATACTGTTAGAAGAGTGTACCATCAACATAAAAGAATAAAGTACGGTTTACATAGACTAGGGCATAATTAAACATGTTGTAGATGCTGACAAGCCCGACTTAATGGGCTTCTGACAGATCAAATCACAACTTTTCACATCAAATGATTACACTTCTACCTGTATGCGTAATTACAATTAGCTTCCCTGGATAAGTTGTCTTTGCAAATGTTAATCTTTAAGTAAAAAAGTAGCATGAAGACAACTCTTTTCACTAAACCCCTAGAACGAAGAACTTTTCATGCATATCTGCCTTGTCTATTGACCAAGTACAGAAAAGGGAAGGGGCTGAACCTACATGAGGTTGACAGTCAAACATGTACTAAACTAGAACAGCCCTTAACTGTAAGATTATATGCATTAAGGATGAAAGACTAAACTCTATGCCTAGTTTTCAGCTGGCTACTTGAGTGATTCAACGGCCAAAGATAGAAGTTCAGAATGATCCAACTGCAGAAGCATTTGCTATAAGCTCCTCAACAGCAAAGATCTCAACTGAGCCAGAGCAAAACTCTGCTACTATTGACTAATGCCAAATGATTGAACTAACAGCACCATCAACTAAGCCTAGATAAGAATCCTTGAACTAAGTGAAACAATAGTTATTCTGGATGAAGATCAGCACAAACATCAACTAGACCAACACCTCAATCAAGAAACTAATAGCGCAGCTTTAAATTCGAGGAACCTAAATTGTCAGTTGTTACTACCTCTGTGAAAGCCTAAGTAATAACAACCAGTGAGAGAAGACATATAAATTACAGGTCAATAAATGATCTGCTGACTACAGAGGCAGCTCTGAAATCAATCTTAACTTAAAACTTTAAAAGACAAGTTCCAGATTTAAGGAAAAGGAAACAATGAGCAAGATTTTAAAGGAGACTAACCCATAATACATTGAGTCACCATAAAGGGTTTCCCTCACAACGGGCAAAGGAGCACGGACTTCATCTACATCATTCTGCAGTATTCCTGTGTTTGTAGCTTCCCTATGGAATCACAGCAAACCAACAGGTTTAAACAAACCAAAAAGAATAATAACTTGTGAGAATAACCACATTATAACATTATCATACCCCCAAGACTGTGAAGCCACGTGATCGTTGGACTCTGGCTGAGCGTGTGTACCAGATGGAAGCATACCACCTTCATTTCCAATGTAAAAAAGCTGAATAGCTTCCTCAAGTTTCCAGCTTGTTGCCTGATTGAAAAGTTCTCCGTTAGTAACGTTACAGAAGTGAAGAGAGCATAACAAACTGTCAACAGGAGAGTAGTGAGTCCCTAACAACGACATTCTACTCATTAGGGAACTGACCAATCAGTTCAGTTTAAATTCTAGACAGAAATTACTAAATACCTCAATAGAGCTACCTATTAGTCATATGAAGCAAGAATTAAAAAATGAAGCGTCAATTTCATGACATAAACCCTCAATCACAGTGCAGATCGTAATACTATATATGGACCAATTCAGGCTACTCTCCATCACAGAGATCTTCTACAAGAAAAGCCAGATCAACCCAGAATCACCAAAAAAACTCCCCGCGTCTAGTTTCAATCTAGGGTTTCAATTCAAACCCAAATTGTTAGAGTAATCAAGAAATTTTCCCATAAGATGAAAAAATTAGAGATCCAATCTAGGGTTTCAAGTCGACAGCCCAAATTTCCAAAGTCTTGTATCTAAGCTGAAATAATAAGGAAGCATACAGTGTAGACCGGAAACCTTTAATCAGAAACTCAATCAAAGTTAAGCTCACTCACACCAGTCCATTAGTAGACCATAGCAAAAGGAACAAACAAAACTATCAATTACGTGCACGTACCTGTAAGAACTGTCGGGCAGTTTCGGAGGTCTGTCCGACGGCGATTTCAAGGAAAGAAGAGACTAATCTCTGTTGGTCACCGGAGGACAACATTCCCTCCATTGCTGACCCTCAAAAACCACGAATTTCTGAGAAACAAAACACAAATTATCTTGATGATCTTGAATAAAAGAAACGAAAAACCCAGAAACTATAGCAATGAGAATCAGACTTGCCCAGAAGATGAGGAATATGGAAACTGAAGAGTCGAATCCTGCGGGAGGAGAAGAAGAAATAACATAAGATGAAATTTGATCAATACACACATATATATATATCTCTCTTGCTCGGATTTGTTCATCAGAGAAAGACAATTGTACCCTTAACTCTTATCAAGTAATTCGTGTAAAGGATTGAGGTCATTTATGACATTACAAAAGCAGATACGCATGTTAAATTGGTCCATCATTGAGTTCATTCAAGAGATAGTCCTCCCAGATATTAATCGTTGTATCATTTAGAGATGTTATACAATAACACATCATATAGTACAATTTAACACTTCTTTATAAACAAACTTGGACAATTTTCTAATTCTTACTGCACAATGAACATATTTGTCTCTTTTTGGCTTTGATCACGAATTCATAAAGCTTTTTGATTAATTTCTCAAAAAAATATTATCACTATCAAGGAATTATATGGGCAAATTTGCCGAAGAAAGTAAAAGAAAAAAAAAAAAAAAAATCTGTATCAAGTCTTCTTCTGTGTTGAGTGTTTTGTTCCTAAGAGGATGAGTGAACAAAGACCTTCATGCTGGTTTTGATCTTTCTCGCGGTGGAATCCGCATCCATGACTTCATTGACTCATACACCGTGAATCCAATCGCAACGGACGGAACAATCTATAACAAAGACATATTAGTCAGTCGGCACGAAATTTGCAAATCTTAAACCCCGATGAGATTACTGAGATTCAGTGTCTTAAAAAGACTCCAAATTTGAAATCTTTATATCCGATTTACCTTGATGTAGTTGATGCTTAAACCAGCAAACAACTGTTTCCAACCCTGAGTTCGAACAATCGTGTTAAGCCCATCAAATGTGTTCTTGTACCGCTTTTTGTTGCCTTCATTCGTCATAGGCTGCAGATTCTCAACCTGTTGTCACAACGAAACAATATTTGCTACTGAGTTCTGAGAGACTAAAATGTTGAGAACGTTTAAATGTTGTTTCTGGTATGTTTGATTTAACCTGCATTTGTCTCCTCACAACATCTAATGGGTAAGTAAAGGTTTGGCCAAATAAACCAGCTAAAGCTCCACAGGGTAAATGCATTCGAACTGAGTTTTGATGCTCTTCAGGAACATGCCTCTTCAATTCTTCATATATGTAGAACTTTAGGCCCGCATAAGGAAGGATGCCAATCAACGTTGGCCCTGCAAAAACAAAGGAATCCCCAACCTTTATAATCATATTCTAATCCAAATAAGCAAAAATGCACACATCATGATAGAGCATAAAAATAGTTGTTACTAAACTAAGCTAGCCCAGATTAAACTAACAAATTCTATATTGATTTAGTATGACTTTATGGTCAACAGTTTATAGCTGAAAAGACTTCCTCTATCAATTGTATATACAATTTAACCAATAACTCAAGCAGATTTAAAGATCTTTACCTATGCCTCGATATAGCCCACGTGGTCCCCCTTCTTTATAAGCCATTGTAAGCACCTCTTTTATGCCTGAATATGTAGGTTGTCGGTAAAATCCATTAGCACCACCTCGGAGACTCTGTCTTGTGTCAGAAACCTGATATGCAATAACAACAACATAAGAAAAGAATCTTTTTTTTTTCAAATAAGCAACAACAAGCGTCAAAGTCACAAACCTGGTAAGCTAGCTTGGTACGAGCTAAATCGAGGGGATATGTGCACAAAACTGCTGTTCCGCCTGCAGCTGAACCAGCTACAAGATCAACAATTGGACCAGAACCTAGGGGAAGATTTTTTTCCAAAATCCAGTCACGATATATTTCATACGTCATATAATGTAAGGCTGCATATGGAATGATCCGAATAACGCTAGCCCCGTTTCCTCTGCGAGATTTATGCATGGCACAAGGATTTAGTAAAGTGAGTGACCTGAGCTGCAAAATAGTCAAACCACTAGGTACTTACTTATAGAATCCAAGGGGGCCGTCACATTGTAACACCTTCTTTAGTGACTGGGACACACCAAGGGTCCTAAAATCGTATGTTCTGGTCTGGTGTTGAAAGCAATGTCAAAAGATGGTTAACAAAAACTGTACTAAAGATCAAAAACAGCAAAGCAAATATCTTAGGATAAAATCAAACATCAAAACATACAAGAATATAGCAAACCGATAGCCCAAAATTCACAAAACCAGATAAAATCTAAATACAATTTTCATATAATTAAAGCCATTTAAACATACTACGATTAACAAAATAAGCTAGATTTCATATACCTGCAATAAAATTTTGATCCTCTCCAAGGGTGCAACGGCAGTCTTAGCAACTGCCCCAGCAGCTCCTCCAGCGATAAGCGTTTTTGCAAGCACAGGCAATGTATCAACAATGCTCATTGCGTCAGCCGAGAGTGTGGAGCCTTGTGACGAACCCATCTTAATTCAACTAAGTCAAATTTGGAATATTCTCTCCTTCTTATCTGGAAGAAGGACTTATCCCATCTAAATCTAGGCTTTACCGTCGACGCAGGTTTCTTATTGAAACTCAAACTTGAGAAACTGAGAAGAGAGTATGTAAAGCTCGGAAGCAGATTATCTTCCTCTCTAACAGCAATATTCATTAACAGCCTTAAGAAAACTCTACGATGATCAAACCCACCAGGAGATCAAATCATTGCCAATAGTTCAATCGCAAAACTAGTCTTCAAATTTGACAGATCCAGATACTATTCCACGGCTCTCACAGAAGCGGAATCCACGAACAAACGCAATAAATCAACCGAAAAATTACCCTTTTGAGATCGATATTTCTTCAGATTAAACAACGAATCAATAGGTATTACCGTTGAGGAGAAACAAATCAAACCCTACAGCTAATTCACGAACAGAAACCAAAATTTTCTGGACGATAAATATTACACGAAATTATCGGAGAAGATCCAGGAAATTTATGGGCTGATGAAGAGCGAGAAGAGGCTCGCCGTAAAATTCTGAGAGGAGAAAGTATGAAGACGAAGGTTTTCGATTCAAAATTCGTGACTTCTCTGTTTACTCTTTGGTCCCGCAATTTCAGAGGCTCGAAGCAACAGAGCACTACTTTTAAGGAACCATTCCATGTGCCTTGGTGCACCGATATGCGGTGGACCTGGAGATTGTCTTTTTTTTTTTTTTTTGCTGCCATTAATTTTAATCTCCTTTATTATAAAACCAAACCACCGGGTATAAACACTAAGAGCATGCACATTGGAGTCTCTAAACGGGTTCTTGGGCTCGGTTTCTTAGGCCTGAACATTTAAAAAAATGTTAAAATCGGTCCATTAATGAAGAGCCGGGTTCGCCACTGTCAGCCTGTAAGAGACGGGTTCATTATGACGTGGCGCAGCGTAATTGGTTGATTTTTTTAAGTTGTCTAGATCGATCGGGAGTGTCGTTTTGTTTTTTCATTTCTCATTCAAAACATTTCCAGACCAACAAAAATTAGGGTTTGGCGACGAGAAAGGTGATTTCTCGTCACCGTCGAAAACAGAGTGGTCGGGCTTGTTATTCCGTCAAGGCAAGGTGTTCCGGCGTGTGGGTAAGCGGTATCGAAGATCCTGAGGTAAGTTTCGAGTCGTATATTGGTTTAGCTGAAACGAGTTTTGGGTTTTCTAATTTTTCGTCTTTGAAATCGAAAAAAGGTTTTGAAATCTGTTTTTTCTTTCGTATTTAGGCTTTAGATGTGAAGATTTAATGTTTCATTAGGGTTTATGGTTTTGATTTGGGAATTAGAGTTTTGATTTGGGGATTTAGGGTTTCGAATTAGGGTTTCAATTTGGGGATTTAGGGTTTACGGAATGGGAATTTCGGGTTTTGATTTGGGAATTTTTAGTTAGCAATTTAGGGTTTAGATTTGGGAATTAGGGTTACGATTTGGGGATTTAGGGTTTCAAATTAGGGATTAAAATTGGGGATTTAGGGTTTCGATTTGGGGATTTTAGATTACCGATTTGGGGATTTTAGGTTAGTGATTTGGGGTTTTTGTTTAGGGTCTCGATTACGGGTTTCAATTTGGGGATTTAGGGTTTCGATTTGGGGATTTTAGGTTACCGATTTGGGGATTTTAGGTTAGCGATTTGGGGTTTTTATTTAGGGTTTCGATTTAGGGTTTCAATTTGGGGATTTAGGGTTTACAGAATGAGAATTTAGGGTTTCGATTAAGGAGATTTCTGGTTACAAAATAGGGGATTTCTGGTTTTGATTTGAAATGATAATATCTGAATTAGAATTGATATTTGAATTTATATTAACTGTACTAAAATTGAAATATTTGAATTGAATTAGATTTATTGTCCGTATTAGAATTACAATTAGAATTGTATGTATTAGAATCTGATTTGTCTGTATTAGAATCAGATTAGAATTAGAGTTAGACTTGATATTGTCTGTATTAGAATCAGAACTGAATTAGAATTGAATTATTTGAATTGAATTATTTGAATTGAATTAGAATTATTGTCCGTATTAGAATTAGAATTATAATTAGAATTATCTGTATTCGAATCAGATTTGTCAGTATTAGAATCAGATTAGAATTAGAATTACAATTGATATTGTCTGTATTAGAATCAGAATTGAATTAGAATTGAATTAGAGTTGAATTAGAATTGAATTAGAATTGATATTGTCTGTATTTGTAACTTTGTTCTTTTGTCATTGTTTGTATTAGCATGGATCCTGAAGAGAGAAAACAGATGAAGCGCATGAAGGATTACTCCGACATGCTGTGGTTAGTCTCTGATGGAAACTACGGGATTCCTCCTTGCTGTCCATGTGGTGGGAGAATCATCAACGAGGTGAATAGTCTGGAAGAGATCGATACTCATCCTGGGAAGAGGTTTTTCACTTGCATTAATTACGAGGTAAGTTTGAGTAACCTATTCTCTGCTTTTAAATGATATTGGCTAAATGTGTTTGTGATCGCATTCCCTGTTTAATGACAGGACAATGGGCTGCATCTTCGTCAGTCTTGGGTGGTGGGTGTACAAGAGGAGATCGAAAGGCTTACAAAGCGGGTAAATAAGGCTGAGGAATTTATAACGGGAATGCATA
This sequence comes from Lepidium aucheri, assembly GCA_900406435.1. Taxonomy (NCBI): domain Eukaryota; kingdom Viridiplantae; phylum Streptophyta; class Magnoliopsida; order Brassicales; family Brassicaceae; genus Lepidium; species Lepidium aucheri. Next base: position 12,934 of record OVBA01000186.1, read on the forward strand.
AGCTTCATTATCAGGTTGCTTCATTGAAGGTTTGTTAATCCATTACTAACAATTTTAAGTTTCTAATATTAGCTTATGTCTAATATTCCCTTACTAACAATGTCTGTTATATATGTCCATGTGCAGGAACAGGTACAAGAGCTCAATGCGCAGGTTGATGTGTTGGAGAAGCGAATGTTGAAGCGATAATTTAAGGTACGTGTACTATCCATTCTTTGAAATTGGTTTCATAAATTCTCTGTGTTGTTGGTTGGTTGGTGTGGAAATATCTGTTTTCATAAATTCTCTGTGTTGATTAATAGTGATTTGATAGTTAATTAAGTTCTGTGTTGAGTAATAGTGATTTGATGGTTGCTTTGATATATGTTTGAGTTAATTCTAAAAATGGTTGGTAGTTAGAGGTAATTTAATTGATTGTGGCTAAAACTTCTTTAAAAACCGAATCAAAACACACACTAAATCCACAATCTCTTTCAAAACTTCTGTAAAACACAACTTAAACCCATAATCTCTTTCAAAACTTCGTTAAATGTCAGTCTCTGTTTTCATTAATTCTCTGCTTTTATTAGTTTGCACTTAGTGTGAATTAAGACTTTTCTAACCATTGTCCTTTCTGTTATCAATGGTGATTTGATGTCTGCTTTGAAAAATGTTTGAGTTAATTCTAGAATTGGTTGGTTGGTGGTTCTAATTAAATTGATTGTTGTGTTAAACCTTCTTTAAATACCGAATCAAAGCACATCCTTTAGCCACAATCTTTTTCAAATCTTCATTAAAACCGTAGCAAAACACAACCTAAACTATGATGTAACTTATGTGAATGGAGCCTTTTTCCTTAAACTCCCCCGGTTTCCCAAACCTTTTAGCAACCCAGAGTAGTCAGACCGTAGATGTAGATTCCTCCGACTTTCCTAGGTTCAGTAGTCAGAGCTCCGAAGATCAATCCAAGGTTGAGAGGAGAAAGTGGACCCCGAAGGAAGATCTAGTCATCATCAGCGCATGGCTCAACATAAGCAAGGATTCTATTGTCGGTAATGAGCAGAAAGGAGGTGCACTTTGGAAGCGAATCCAAGACTACTTCAATGCAAGCCCTCAAGTAAGTGAGTTACCACCGAGAGAGGTTAGTCACTGCAAGCAACGATGGGGGAGACTTAACGCCGAGGTCTGCAAGTTTGTTGGGAGCTATGAAGCTGCGTTGAAGGAACAGTCCAGTGGTCAAAATGAGAATGATGTCATGAAGGCAGCTCATGACATCTTCTTTAATGACTACCGTGTCAAGTTCGGCGTTGAACACGCATGGAGAGAGCTGAGGTATGACCAAAAGTAGAAGTCCACTTATTTGGCAAAAGAAGGTGGAAAAGAGAAAAGGAAGGATGCTGTGGAGACTGAAGTAGAAGAGACTAGGCCCCGTGGTGTGAAGGCGTGCAAAGAAAGCAAACGCAAAAAGGTGGGAAATGTAGCAGAACTGGAGAAATGGGAAAGCATGCTTGCTGTTAAGGAGACGATATCGAAGCAAAAACTCCTTGACCGACTTCTATCCAAGACAGAGCCACTGTCGGATATCGAACATGCGTTAAAGACTAAACTAATTAATGAAATGCTCTGAAGAATGTAGTAGTTGTCGTGGTGATCTTAAACTGATTATGTTGTTGGATTAGTTTTGGCTGTAACTAACAACTGCTTTGTCTGTTTCTTCTTTGTTTTTGTTGCAGGAAGCGTGGAGGAAGAGTGGAGTTAAGTTGGTGTGCTGTCATGTGTCACAAAAGGAGTCACGGGGTTATAAGAGTCACGGAGATGTGTCAGGTAGTGCGTCATTTTGTTTTGCTTTGCTTGATTATGTAGTAGTCACGGGGTTCTAGTGTAGTCACAGGGCAGAGGACTTTGTGAAATCCTGCTCTATTTAAACTATGATGTATGGTCTTCTTTTTTCTCAACTCGTCTTTTGTATTTTCTTTGTTTTTGTAACCTCGTTGATGTGAACTCCGATCTTCTTTTATATTCTACAAATCATTTTCTTTTAAATCCAACAAACTTAAAGTCTACTATCTCTTTATCTTAAAGTACTTTAATCAATACAAAAATGTCTTCATCTTCCTCTACTGAGTTGGATACAAGTATCGATGAAAGCTTTGAAGACATGTTCGATCACCGTTTCGAACAAACTTTTGAGGAAACGTTTCAGCAAAGTTTTGTCAAACAGCCGACGCGAAGAGCATATATCGAACGGCAACGAGAACAAGGTCATAATCTGTTGTGGAACGACTATTTTACTAAAAATCCTACATACCCACCACAAATGTTTAGGCGACGTTTTCGAATGAATAAGGAACTATTCGTTTGAATTGTCGAACGCATAAGTACCGAAGTTCCATACTTTCAGCAGAGACAAAATGCTCATGGAAGGTTCGGCTTATCTGCACTTCAAAAATGTACAGCAGCTATACGTATGCTGGCATACGGTCAAGTGGGAGATACGACTGATGAATATCTCCTCCTCGGTGAAAGTACTGCACTGTTATGTTTACGAAATTTCACTGATGGGATAATAAAAATATTTGGCGATTAGTATCTACGACGACCAACACCGGAAGATCTACAATGATTACTAATTATTGGAGAGGTATGAGGGTTTCCAGGGATGGTAGGAAGCATCGACTGTAAGCATTGGGAATGGAAAAACTGTCCAACGGCATGGAAAGGCCAATACACCCGTGGTTCAGGAAAGCCAACAATTGTCCTAGAGGCAGTAGCTTCCCAGGATCTTTGGATTTGGCACGTTTTTTGGACTACCGGGTACATTAAATGATATTAATGTCCTTGATCGGTCCCCGGTTTTTGATGACATTTTACAAGGTCGAGCACCGAAAGTTAAATTCAAGGTGAACGGGACCACCTACCGTATGGCGTACTACCTTACTAACGATATTTATCCTAAATGGTCAACCTTTATCCAATTCATCCCACTTCCTCAAGGTCCTAAAGCTGAGCTATTTGCTGAACGCCAAGAAGCCGTCCGAAAAGATGTCGAATGAGCATTTGGAGTATTACAAGCTAGATTCGCCATCGTTAAAAGGCCAGCGTTACTTTGGGATAAGGAAAGCTTAGGAAAGATTATTACATCTTGTATCATATTGCACAATATGATAGTAGAAAACGAAAGAGATGGATACACTCAGTACGATACATCTGACTTCCATGAGGGAGATTCAAGCCGAAGTTCACAGGTGGATTACTCTTACTCTACCGACATCCCTTCCACTATAAGTAATACGCTTCCCATTCGCAATCAAATTCGTGATCAACACATACATGATCACTTGAAAGCTGATTTAGTTGAGAATATTTGGCAAAAATTTGGTCGTGATGAATAATTGCCATTTTTTCTTTTTTTAAAACTATGTAGTGAATTATTAAATAATCTAAATTTTGAAAAAATATTATTTTATTTCTAAGAACCCCATCAATAGGTTCACTAATGCAGAAACAATTTAACTACAAGTTCTTCACTATTTAAGGTCCCACATAAATAATAATAAACATTTTTGGTGAACCCCAACATGGGGTTCACCAATGTGGTTGCTCTAAGGCTTTAAGTGGTGATATTAATTTTAGGCTTTAAGTGGTGATATTAATTTTAGCGGTGCAGGATAAAATGTAGTGTGGGATAAATGCGATGCAGGACAAGTGCGATCTAATTATGGTCCAACTAAAAAAACGGGACAAAACAAATTTTGACTAGTAATAATATAACAGTGCATGACAAAAAATATTGTGATTGGTGAAAAAATAAAAGTAGTGTGACTTTTTAAATAATATTATAAATTAAAATTAATATAATGAATTTAATTAATTAATAAGAGAATTTAAAAATTAAAATTATAAATCAAAATTATTTGTGTTACTTATTAGAGTTCATTGTATTAATTAGATGTTAATTGAAAAAATAATTATCCAGAGTGCCCTCTTTTCAAAACTTTTATATGAAATGCTCTATTTCACTGTTTTGAACACTCACAATTACGAATTTCTCCCTGATTGAAGCTTTACGCAAATCTTCGTTTCATCTAAAAGTAACTTCTTCTAAATCCAGTTATCTTCCAAATCGTGATTTGGGTTCTTTAGTCAAAGATTATCAACTTCTTCTAAATCCACTCTTCTTCTAAATAGTGATTTGGATTCTTTAGCAGAAGCTTATCAGTTTCTTCTAATCTAGTTTTCTTCTCAAATTTTAACCATACATCGTTTAAATCGGACACAGACGTCTCTGCTTTTCGCAAAGCTTTCCCACTTGTTCTAAATTTTCTTTTCTTCCCCAATTCAAACCATACATTTCTAAATAAGACACAGACAACTCCCTTTTTTGCGCAGCTTTCCCACTTTTTCTAAATCGCCTTTTTCCCCAATTCAAACCCTACATGCTCTTAATCGGACATCGAGAACTCCCTCTTTGCAATCCAAACTCTCATACTTTGCCCAATTCGTCTGTCTCTTAAACATCTGCAAATAGGAAACAAACTGGTATGTGAAGATCCTACTCTAGAATGATCAGACTCTCTTTTGATTCAACTGTGGTTTTCAATTTTATGTTTTTTAGTGGAAGGGGTTGTCAATACAAAGACATGGACAAAGTTACAATTTTACATTGAAATATTTAAGTCTCAATTTATGAAACACGACATGGACGAAGTTCAATGTTAATAATATACACATGAACATAAGTCCTAATTGTGCCGATTTTATTAATTGGACATTGACATATATTATAGTTACTATTTTAAATTCTCAAATATAAAGACATGGACAACGAGTTTAATTTTAATGTAAAAACATATACATAAGTCTCAATTATGCCCAGTTGTGTTGTATTTGAATCCAAAATTTAATTCAGTATGAAAACATGGACATATGTCCATGGTAGTCATATATGAATATAAATGCAAGTAACAAGTCAAACTATGAAGACAAGGACACTCCTGCTATTATATACGACAACCCGATTTCACTATGAAGACATAGACAAAGTTAAATATCAAAACAAAAACATGGATATCTGTCGTATTTACAATTTTAAATTTTTATATATAAAGACATAGACAACGTATTCACTTTTAATTAAAAACATGTACATAAGTAGTTGTGTCCTATTTGTTCAACTCTTCTTTGTTATTGTGTTGGTTATAAAGACATCGACAAATATTGTATTCAAATCAAACTATGAAGACAATGACACTCCTGCTATACATGTCCATGGTAGTATTATGAATAAAAGTCACAAGTTAAACTGTGAAGACAAGGACACTTATGCTATTATATGAAGACAAGAACACTTATGCTATTATATGAAGACAAGGACTCTTGCTATTATATGAAGACAAGGACTAAAGTTAATATCACTTTAATTAAAGACACGTACAAGTCCAAATTGTGCCAACTTTGATCAACTCCTCGTTGTTACTGTGTCGGTTATAAAGACAAAGACCAATGTAGTATTTAAATCAAACTATGGAGACAAAATACAAGATGTAGACATAGACAAATCTCAATGTAAATGTAAAGACATGGACCAAATCTGTAGAACGAGAACTGGATCTATTATATGAAATGTAGGAATAAAGATATGGACCAACCCTGTGCATAATAATACACATCATTCAATGTTAATGTACATAGATGGACCAAATTTTTGTACTCTGTGGATAGACATGGCTTTATCTTATTCTAGTCAATAATATTTATAAGCAAAAACATGAACTATAAAACATATCGAGACATGGACAAGAAAACATTACTAGACAAGGACAACGAAAACATCATGAGACATTGACAAGAAAGCATCACGAGAGATGGACAAGAAAACATCAGCACGAGACATGGACATGTGATGACATAAACCAAACCCTGAATTATACCGTTGTCCTTGTCTTCAAATCAGAAATCAAACCCTCTTTCACGTGGACAACCCCTCTTTCAGATCAAAAACTAAAACCCCTTTTTTCAGACAACAAACTCTCACTCAGATTGAAAACCAAAACCCCGAAGACAAAACCTAATTTCCAAAATCCGAAATTTATCCCTTTCACGTGGGCATGTCAAACCCTTTAATGTGGAAAATAAAAAAAAGAAAGGGTTTTACAAAATGAAAAATTATCACAAACTGTAAGAAAATTTAAAACTAGGAGAAGAAATGGTTTTATAGAGAGAAGAAACCAAATTTACCTTATCCCGATGAAGAAACCAAATTTTCAATAATTTTTAACCCTTGTTTCTTGAAAATTTTACTAGGAGAAAAAGATGAAAGGATTGAAGATTTTACATAGAGAAGAGAATGTCTCGCCTTTTACAGAGAGAAGAAGATGAAATGGTTCAAAGCCTTTTTACTTGAGAAGTGAGAAACAGACCGCAGAGCAGCACAAGGGGTAGCATATTTCTTATAATTTATTCTTGTTTTGAAGGTTATTTTAGTCTTTCTGGAACACAAAGAAGGCATTCTGGAGGAGGTTGAAAAAAAAAGTAATTTAAATAATTAGTTACTTAAAAGTGGGTATTTGGGATGAAATTCTCTAATTGAAATTTGAGAGATGAAGAAATTTTTTTACAATAAATAAGAAAAAGATATTTATTTTTGGTGAGAAATATAAAAGATATTTTAAGAATTAAATTTGGCTTCAAATCAATTAGTGACTGCCATAATATAATATTATTATATATATAGACAAATTGTTTCATACAATATATATGTACAACTCACGTAACTAAAGATATATAAATATGATTTAATACTATTGTTTAAAAATGATAATTCCATGGACCACAGTTAAATTTGAAGTACCGCAACTAATGAGATGTAAGTGCGGTACGTAAATATGAATCAAATTTATAGAACAAAAAATACTGTTCCGTATTTATTATTATTTTATGATTGGCGACAAATGTAAAAATATGTAAAAACCATCCCGTGTCCATGTTACCATTCACACACTAAAATTTAAGTAGGACTACAAACTATCTATGCATCTTTTTTATATGGACACCCAATTCGACATCTAAGAAATAGAGTATGAGATCAAATTAGAATAATCAACAATCTCAAAACTCAAATGCGGATCCTCATTTGTGATTTCAATAAAATTCTTGGGAACAATGAGAAATTTGGAGGCCCCTTACAACCTGGAAGATCTTTATATTAAATGAGAGTACTTATTAGAGAGTGTAATATACGTGAAACCCCAAGCTCAGGACCTTGCTACTCTTGGATGGGTTTTAGAAGCTTCAGAACGGACACAAATTAGGTTAAACAAAGCATTTGGCAAAATGAAAATTTATAGACTCTTTCCCAGAACAAATACAAGTTATATGCCATTATGGGGTACCTATCCTAACAAGGTTCGTCACTTACAACCAAAACTTTGAAAAACGGTTTTTCTTTGATAAAAGATGAGTCATGAGAACAAACTTCAAGGTTGTTGTTTAGCAGGCTGGAATGGAGATGGTACTAAGATAAACAAAATAGTATATGATAGAATAAAAAATGAAAAAATTAACTAATATAACCTACTTTATTTTATATATTACTAAGATAACCTCTTTTTTCAAATTACTTAGATAACCTACTTTTTTCAAATATACCTATTTTATCCTTCACTTCAAAAACTAAAAACTAAATCAAAAATTGAAAACCAAAAACCAAAAACTAGAATCTATATTTATGCACCTTTCGTTTCGGTTTTGGGTTTCCCTGGCCAATCTGCAACAAGAAAAACAACACAAGAAAGCTAGAATTCAACTTTGAGCATTTGGATTAACAGATATAAGTAACAACAAAGCCGGTTATAGGCTACATCAACATGTTAGGGATGGTGGAACAAATCTATTTCATGGCATAATTAAACCTTTAAGCAATTGAAAATCCTACAAAGAAGGTCGTTAATTTGATGCAACTGAACAAAGCAGATATGTCTAAAAGTAATTAAAGAAGACTAGAAAAAATGAGGCAAATTCAAAACAAAAAGGAAATTCCTTGTTAGCTACACGTGAAGAAAGCACACCATTTTGATATAACATAATCTAATATATAAGAAATTAATTATTATAAATCAGAGAAATAATCTGTGAGACTAAATAACTGTTATTAAAAAGAAAATTAAGATTGAGGAGATTCTACTATGATACACTTACACCAAGACGATTGGCAATTTGATGAGCTGCTCTCTTATTCTCTTCTTCAACCTCAGCTTCGTTGTGTTCAGAGAAAGATATGAAATCTTTTACAAGTGTAAGTACATATAGATATGTAGAGGCCTAAACAAGAAATGATCGAGAAATCAAAATTACGTGTTGGAAATCAAAATTACTACACCATTATATTCGTTAAAATTCGAACCAGAACAATACGGATTGATCGGTCTGGGCTAGACCAATCAATTCGTAATGTTATGGTTTGATGTTTAATATGTATAATGATGTAGACCGATCGATCTACATCTAGATTGATCGCCCTAGACCTTTATATTCGCTAAACTTCGAACCAGAACAATACGGATCGATCGATCTGGCCTACATCGATCCGTATTGTTCTGGTTCGAAGTTTAGCGAATATAAAGGTCTAGACCGATCGATATGGACATAGACCATCGGTCTCTGCATCCGAAAAAAAAAGTCTGCTAGAATTTTCGCAGACTTGCGGGAAGTCTGCCAGAATTTTGGTAGACTTGCAGGAAGTCTGCTAGAATTTTGGTAGACTTGCAGGAAGTCTGCCAGAAATTTTGGCAGACTTGTAGGAAGTCTGCCAGAATTTGGCAAACTTGCAGGAAGTCTGCCAGAATTTTGGCAGACTTGCAGGAAGTCTGCCAGAATTTTGGCAGACTTACAGGAAATCTGCCAGATTTTGGTAGACTTGCAGGAAGTCTATCAGAATTTTGGCAGACTTGCAGGAAGTCTGCCAGAATTTTGGCAGACTTGAAGGAACTTTGTAAAAACTAAAAACTTCCAATAATAAAACCATAAAAACAGATAATTTGATATAATTATTACCTGAACATCAATAGGCGATGAATCCTTATTGATAGAACTAAAGTCTTTTGTTTCTTTCACCATAATTTAAGAATTTCTTAGATCGTGGAGAAGCTTTCTTCGGTATATATATGTTTAAAAGGGAATAGAATATCCTTTTATAGATCTAGAATATTTCTATTTTCGAATAATCTTATTTAAATTTTTATGGATTACCTAGGGTCATTAATAAAAGGAAAACTACAATTCATCTTTTTTTTGGAAAATGGTATAATGATAATTAATAATGATACAGAAAAAAATAGTGGGTTATATAAGTAATTTTTTTTAAAAAGTAGATTATTTAAGTTATTTATAAATTAAAGTAGGTTATCATAATAATTTTCCCATAAAAAATTGTCACACAGAAATCTCCAAATGGAAATAACAGAACAACACAAACTCAACTTCACAAACTGAAAGACTCAAACGTTCCTTAGAAGTAGAATCCAAGAAACTTCACCCAAATAAAACTCAACTGGCTAATTTAAAGACAGAGCTAGAACAGTTCTATATACAAGTAGAGGCATTCCGGAAACAAAAATCTAAGGCAAAATGGTTAATATAGAGATCAAAACACTAAGTTCTTTCATAATAGTGTTCGTTTTAGAAGATGAACTACATTTTCTGCCTAAAGGATCCAACATAAAACATGCATTACAAAAAGAGCTCCAAAAGCTCCATTGCAGCGGATTACTTTAAGAATCTTTCTGACACAACCAATCCCAAAAACATAGCAAAGCTAACTAACTCTATCCAATAAAAAGTCATTCCTATTGGACTTTGATCTCTCTTGTGTTTAGGATCGGACAACAACAAAAGTTAGTTTGTTTCTCTCTCTAAAAATCGAATCTCTCTGTTTCTCCTTCAATGTCAATGACTCTCTTTTGTGTTGATCGTTATTTCAAATAACGATGATGCTCTGTTTTGTATTTATCGATTTTTAGTAAACCAAAACCACATAACTTCATTAATTATAAAAGTGAGTGTTTTATAGTTTACAAACACATTTATTCACCAAAGGTTATGTCTCTAAAAAACATCCTTAAACCTAAAGGCACATACATTCATACATACATAACTATTCAATTGTGCCTATACACATATACCTATTTGGTTATAACATAAAACTATAGTTTATACAAAACCCTAAAGTACGATGATAATATATGAATGAAGACTTTATACGAATGATGACTTGATACGATTGAAGACTTGATCACTTCCAACACTCCTCCTTGATCATGGATTCATTGTGACTCCTAGTTCTTCTCTTAAAGCTTCAAATCGTGATGTGCTAAGAGATTTGGTTAGAATGTCTACGACTTGAAACTCTCCTCGACAATTCTCAAGTTTGATCTTCCCTTCTTGCTCAGCTTCTCTTACAAAGTGATATTTGATGTTGATATGCTTTGTTCGATGATGTTGAACTGGATTCTTTCCTATAGCAATCGCAGATTGATTATCAAAAAAATATGAGTACCTTTTTCAGTCTTGAGTCTGAGTTCATTCACTAAGCGTTATAGCCATATTGCTTCATTTTCTGCAGAGCAAATCGCAATGTATTCGGCCTCAGCAGTTGATTGAACCACTGTCTTTTGTTTGCTTGAGTTCCAATAGCAAGCACTTGATCGTATTGTGAAGACATAGCTGCTTGTGCTCTTCTTGTCTTCAACCGAACCTCCCCAATCACTATCAGAGAATCCTACCAATTTTGGTTCTTCAACTTGCTTGAATTGAATGCCATAATTTTAAGTACCTTTAACATACCTTAGTACTCGTTTTGCTTCTTGGTATTATTGCATCGTTGGAGCAGACATGTAACGAGACAAATATGAAGCTGCATACATAATGTCTGGTCGTGAAGCACAAAGGAATAACAAACCTCCGATCATGCTTCTATATTTTGTAACATCTTCAAGTTTCTCCTTTAAGACTTCTTTCTTTTTGCCATTCCGTGTTAAAGGTGTTGATAACATCTTGCATTCTTGCATTCCTAACTTCTTCAGAAGCTTCTTGGCATAATTTTCTTGTGATAAGAATATGCCATTCTCGTTTTAGATTACCTCCAAGCCAAGAAAGAAGCTAAGTTCTCCTAAATCTGTCATGTCAAACTCCTTCTTCATCTTTTCTTTGAAGTCTTCGATTTTGTCTAAGTTGCTTCCTGTGATTATAATGTTATCGACATACAAGGTAACCACTATGATTTCCTTTTTACCTCTCTTTACATAGAGTGCTACATCATTTATGCTTATCTTGAATCCATGTTCGATAAAGTATCCATCAATTCGAACATACCATGCTCGAGGCGCCTGTTTTAAACTATAAAGTGCTTTGTGGAGTTTAAAGACTTACCTTCGCTTCCTTCTTCTGTAAAACCTAGAGGTTGTTCTATGTAGACATTCTCTTCTAACTCGCCATTTAGAAATGCGGATTTGACATCCATTTGGTAAAGTTTCCATCTGTTTTTGAACACCAATAGCCATAATAGTTCTTATCGTATCATACCTTGAAACCAGTGCAAATGTTTCAAGATAGTCCACTCCATATTCTTGTGTGAATCCTCTGACCACCAATCTTGCTTTGTGTTTAATAGCATCTCCACTTGCATTAGTCTTTAACCAAAAGATCCATTTGACACTAATCACATTTTTGTCACTCAGTCTTTCAACAACACTCCATGTTTTGTTCTTTTCTATCATATGCAGCTCCTCCTCCATGGCTTTTAACCAATATTCATCTTGTAATGCTTCTTCTAAGGCTTGTGGTTCTTCAGCCATCATGAGACATACCTCACTTATGAGCGCCTATTTCAGTTGTTAGTCCCATTATCTCATTGATAGATCGAAATCCTCTAGGACCAACCGAATCTTCTTCTCCTTGATTTTGACCATGATTCGTATTTGAAATTTAAATTTGATTAAAAGCATTACTTACTTGGTCTATTTGATCGTTTAGATCATCTACTCTTCCTTTTTCTTGTGTGTTCATCTTGACATGTGATAGAATAGATTTCTCTTTGATTTTCCTATCATTGCTCCATGTCTTCTTCTCACAGAAAGTAACACCTCTTGAAACTTCGACTTTCTCTTCATTCACCAAGTACACACGATAACATTTTGACTCGTTGTTGTAGCCTACAAATATCCCTTTTTTGGTCTTTGTGTCGAGCTTTTTCCTCTTTTCATCCGGTATGTGTATGTAACAAACATATCCAAAAAATTTCAAGTGTTCAACACTTGGTTTCTTTCCACTCCATATTTCTAATGGTATGAATCTTTTCTCCAATGACTTCGATGGCAATCGATTTTGCAAATATGTTGATGTTGCTATTGCTTCAGCCCAAAACTTATTCAGTAAGTTCTTCTCCTTGAGCATCGATCTTGCCATCTCTACAAGTATCCTGTTTTTCCTTTCAACAATACCATATTGTAGTGGAGAATAAGGAGTTGTTACCTCATAATGTATGCCACTCTCTTGACATAGATTCTTGAATTTATTTGAGAGATATTTACCTCCTCCACTGGTTCTTAGTCTTTTGATCTTCTTCTCCGATTGATTCTCCACATATGGTTTGAATAACTTGAACTTTGACAAAACTTCACTTTTGTTTCTCATGAAGTATACTTACTTGAATTCAGTGATTCACTTTGCATTAGACCACACACAGCCGAATGAACAACTTCTAGTGATTGACTTGTTTTGCTTTGCGATTTCTTTGGAAAGCTTTTCCTTGATTGCTTTCCCATCTCACACGATTCGCATACTTCTCTTGCTACTGCAAATTTTGGAAGATCTTCTACTGTCTTCATCTTCTACATTTGCTTCATCTTGTCATAGTTTACATGACCCAATAGCTTGTGCCATAAACTCGTTTTCTCTTCTTTTTCTTCGTATGATACATACATTTCTTCGCTTGATCTTTTCCATTCAATTGGAAATTATTCTTCATCTTAACGTCCATGATCTTCCTCCTTTTTGGGTCTTGGATGATGCTGTTTTCATTCTCAAAAATGAGTCGATATCCATTGGATATCATTTGAGAAGCACTTAGTAAATTCCTTGCCAAATCGGGTACATAAAGAACGTTTTTGATGACATGATCTCCTCCTTCTATAGTTGACACTTGTATGTCTCCTTTTCCTTCAGATATGACTTTACTACCATTCCCAATATGAATGGTTATCTTCTTGCTTCGATCAAGACTGGTGAAGTGTCTTGAATCCCTTGACATATGATTGGTACAGCCGCTGTCCACTAGCCAAGATTCATCGCCTAAATTTGAAGTCTCTTTATCTTCAGCGGCACTAAAGAGCATGTTGGTTGCACTTCTCTGCAAACCATTCTCTTTCTTTTTTTTGAAACAATCGACCTAGTTGTGATTGTTCATCTTGCACACGCCACACAACTTGTTAGTCTTCTCATGGCGTTTTTTACTTTGCTTATTTTCTCCTCTTGAGCCAAGCTTTTCTCCATAGAACACACCCTCATTGATGCGATCTTCTCGGAGATTTAGACGCCTCTCATGCGCTTTTAGGGTTCTTGTCAATTCTGTGACTGGGAGAATTGATAGATCTTTTGTTTGTTTGAGTACCCCAACAATACTATCGAACCTTTGTGGTATGGAGATAAGTACCTTTTGAACCACTTGGTAATCGGTCTTCTCTTCTCCATGTACTCAAAAGTTGATTGTTCAGGTTTATAAGTTTTGTTGAGAAATTGTTGATTGTTTCTCCTTCTTCCATCTTTAGATTTTCGTATTCTCTTCTCAAGGTTTGAAGATTTATCATCCTAACTTGTTGGATTCCCTGAAATTCAGTCTCAAGAGCGTTCCATGCTTCTCGTGAAGTTGATGCATAAGCGATTCTAGGAAAAATCAATTATAAAACTGTACTTTGTAAAATTTGAAGCACCATCATATCCTTAAGCAATCGCTCTTCTCTTTCTCTTGTTGCTTGAGGCGTGGATTCAGTGGTTGGAGTCTCTATGATTCCATTCTCAATTACATCCCACAGTTTTCTGGTTTTCAGAATTGTTGTCAATTTGATTTTCGAGAAATTGTAAGAATCTCCATTGAAGATTGGAATGATTTGATGCATCGTTTTCTCCATGTGCTCTGATACCATATTGGACTTTGATCTCTCTTGAGTTTAGGATCGGACAACAACAAATGTTAGTTTGTTTCTCTCTCTGAAAATCGAATCTCTCTGTTTCTTCTTCAATGTCGATGACTCTCTTTTGTGTTGGTCATTATATCAAATAAGATGATGCTCTGTTTTGTGTTTATCGATTTTTACTAAACCAAAACCACACAACTTTATTGATTATAAAAATGAGTATTTATAGTTTAGAAACACACTTATTCACCAAAGGTTATGTCTCTAAAAGAAATCCTTAAACCTAAAGACACATACATTCATACTTACATAACTATTCAATTGTGCCTATAAACATATACCTATTCGGTTATAACATAAAACTCTAGTTTATATGAAACCCTAATACGATGATAATATACGAATGAAGACTTAATACGAATGATGACTTGATACGATTGAAGACTTGATCACTTTCAACAGTTCCACACATGAACGCCAAACTAACAGCCTTAGTAACTGCAAAGGAAGTCAAAGATGCTATTTTTGGTATTAAAGGTGATAGTGCACCTGGACCAGATGGAATGACTGGATACTAATATCAGACATATTTGGATATAATAGGTCCACAAATAGTTGAAGAAATACAAGAAGGTTTTAACTCTGTAAGTTTTTCGAAAGAATGGAACTATACTCATATTAGTCACATCCCTAAAACACATAATCTTTCTTAAATGACTGACTTCCGCCCTATAAGCTTATGCTCCATACTCTACAAGATTGTCTCAAAGATCATTACTTGCAGACTACAACCAATACTCCCTGAGATTGTTTTTAAAACTCAAGGAGCTTTTGTTACAAGATACCTCATCTCTGAAAATATATTAAATAGCTCACGAAGTATTACACCACCTCAGAAAAAATAAACAAGGTCAAAAAAACTTCATGGCTATTAAAACAGACACCTCAAAGGCGTATGATTGACTAGAGTGGTCATAACTACAGTAAGTGCTTACCAAACTGGGGTTTGATGCCAATTAGATCTGGATGATTATGTTTTGTGTCACTTTCTCAGTTCTAGTTAATGGGAAGCTCATGGACTGATCCAACCACAAAGGGGTATAAGACAAGGTGACCCTTTATTGTCCTATCTGTTTATATTGGGCACTGAAAGAATCATTAGTAGATTAAAAGAAGTAGAAAGGAAAAGGTAACTCATCGGATTAGAATTTTGCAGAGATGGGCAAACTGTGCATCACCTTCTCTACGATGATGACAATCTATCTATCTGTAAGGCTTCTTTAGAAGAGGTCACAAAATTAAAGGAATGCCTCCAAGACTATGAAATGATTTCTGGGCAATGCATCAATTATAACAAATCTGCAATCATCTTTGGAACACGCATACCACCATTAAGACAAAGGATGATTAGAGATATTCTTGGCATATACTCAGAACAAGGTATGAGCAAATACATTGGTTTACCTAAATGTTTCAGTGGATCCATGAAAGACATGTTTCGATTTATCTATGAGAAATTCAAAGACAAACCTACTAGTGCTAATAAAAAACAATTGCTTTAGCTTTGCCAATATATGCAATGTCCTGCTTTAGAATTGGTAAGAAACAAACGCAGAGGCTCACTAATGCTATAAGAGCATTCTGGTGGAACTCATCAGAAGATTAAAAAAAGTTAGTTTGGGTATCATGGAAACAAATATGCATACCAAAATCTGAAAGAGGACTAATTTTTGGAGATCTTGAATAAATCAAGCTCTTCTTGCCAAGCAAGCATGGAAACTACTTAGCAAATCAGAAACCTTAACGGCACGCATCTTCAAATCAAGATACTACAAGGACAAAGACTTTCTAGATAGCATAGCTGGCTCAAGACCTTCATATGCTTGGCTTAATAAAACAAATAGGAAATGGGTGTGACATGATGGTATGGACTACTAACTGGATCCAAGATCAATTCCCAAGACCTCCAATCAAAAAAGATGTTGTATTTAATGTTTGTCTCAGTTTCTTAACTACTAATAGAGGTTTGGATGGTAGTAGGAAAAATTGGAAAACACATTTCATCCTATGGATGTACAAAGAATAATCAACATTACTCGTAGTCTCTCAGAAAAATATTTTTGAATATGGACATACAATTTATGAGGTTCATACTTCATCAAAAGTGGTTATTGGCTAAGTACTCATCTTGCTAAATCTGGCAACTCTTTACAAACACCACAGATAAACCATGAGACAATTCTAAAGAAGAAAATTTGGGAGCTTTCCGCGCCTACCCGAATTAAAATATTCCTTTGGAGAGCAATATCTGGAGCACTAGGAGTAAGAACCCAGCTGAAAAACCGAGGTATTGTGAATGATGATATCTATTCTATATGTAGCACTGCTAGTGATTAGCTAATTATATGCTTTTTGAGTGTCATCCGACATTACAAATCTAGAGACTTTCCAACTTTCTAATTCCCCAAAATAGATTTTATGGAAGCTCGCTTACTGGTAATATATCCTACATATTCAACACTAGTAAAAACTCACAAGTGCCAATGGAAATATGCAGAACCTTTCTAAGGATTTTGTGGAACATCTAGAAAACTCGTAATGCGAAAGTCATACAAGGACTCACTCAAGACCTCAGAGTAGTTGTTAAAGAAAGCACAGAGGAATCTAAGATATGGTATGATCTTAACACAAAGTACCACAATCATAGGGAAGAACGCAACACTATACATAAATGCCTAAACTACAGTGAACCAACAACGAGAACATACAAACTCTCCTGGCAATTATCATGTAAGAAAACGCAAAGATTGCATGGAGGGGAATGGATTTTAGAAAAAATGGATGATCATACAGATATACACACAAGACACACCTTCCCATATGTTTCATCTAATTTAAAGATGGAGTTCATGGAATTTAAGTGGGTATTACGCAGTCTAATAGACCTGCAAATACACACAATACAAAAACTACTTGAGTCCGATACATTTTTAAAAGCACTATAAAGTCCATGCAATTGGCCCAGACTAAATTGCAGGTTGAAGCCCGTACAGCTAATGATTACAGAATTTCTAGAAATAGCAATCAGAAACACCACACCATCTGCCAACAAACTACCTCTGATGATTTCCAAATTGTTACACAAAAAGGCAGATACAATGACTACATATTACGAGGATTACCAGATTGTATAAAGAATTGATTAAGGGAGCATAAACATGTACACCATTCCAACATGCTTTAAAGGACTCGCAATGATCGCCTTTCACACTAAATTAATAGCATTATTATATTCTACTATTACTTATACCATTTCTATTATCCACTTCATTCCATCAGCTCTGAATATTTTGCCATCCTAACACCTTATCATTAGGCTTTTAATAACCTCTTTATTATTCTGTTTTCTTTCAATTTCCCTATCTTTTTATCAATTGGTCTTGATGAGTTCTTTTGTTGCCTACTAGACACCTAACCCTACATATAAAGAAAAAACCTTAACTCCTCTCACGCCAACACTCCTGCACCTATATTAATCCCTAGTGTAGGTTAAGGTATCATTGCTAGTGTGTAAAGCGACGTATTGTCTATCTATCTCAACATATGACAAATGTTAAATCTCACTTCTCACACCTCCAAGAAATCCTAACAAAAAGATTTAGACGGTGGAAGTGAACATGTTACCCTTCATGCATTGGCTTGTTTCTAGTGCAAATAAGAAGCGGATTTGCTCTCAGACACGTGGCAAAAAGCAATGATTGCTCATTCTTCAGCTCGTCTTTATAAGGGGTACAAAATGGAACACTCACCACACTACTTCACAATCAACACCAAGGACTCACAAATGGACCCAAACCTTTGGTGCTTTAACCGAATTTCACCTTGGTAGATATGATCGGAGATCCACATACCACACTATTCATACGCATCAACTTTAGTCAGAAGTAGACTGAGTCTTATAGCCAAACCACTCAACCTTGCTGAGCAGAACCCTCTGGAAATGGCAGAGGAACTTCCTCGAGACTGGGGCATGGAAACACAAGTGCATGGCATAATCGTCGATAGAAAATTTGTTCAGTTCATGTTCAACACTAAAGTTTATCTAAATTCGATCATGATGAGCCAACCAATAACCTACAACAGTTGGTTGGTGGTTATTCAACAGGCAAGAAAAACAAGAGGATATCTATCTCAACACGTTCCCAGTGTGGGTTCAAATCCATGATCTGCCACTCTAATAGGCTTTAAGTACTATAATCCACCTAATAGCACGCTCACTTGCAGAGGTTCTTGAGATTGACGTACAAGAACCTTCTCTACTAGAGCTACCTTGGTTAGAGCAAGAGTCTCACTCAACACTGCTGCACAACTCAAATTTTTCAATCAAGTGAGATTTGAAAATGGAGACAACGTCCAAGTTTACTTCTACTATAAGTTGGTCTCAAGGCTCTACCTCAACTGCCAAAAGCTCAACAACACTACAACTCACTGTTCATACAATCTTCTATGTTTGTCAACCAGGATCTAAACCCTTCATTTAACAGACTTGCATCAACGGAGCTGCAATCGCAACTCTCACACTCCACTTCACCAACAACCAAACAGAAAGAGGTTATGCTCATTAACGGAAACATAGCAGACAAATAAATATGCATGCATTTAACTAGCTTTTGGAGTCATTTAGTTCATTTTGCATACATATTCGTTACATTTGCATCATGTTCGATCATTATCTGTTCATTTGAATAGCATACACTTTGCATTTCGAGTTGTTTTCAAGAAAATTTGGACCAAAGATGAAAGGAACCACTGGGACTTGAGAAGAAAATGCACTTTGGGAGTGAAATAAGAGCAAAGGATGGCCAACTCAGGAGGAACTCGATGTGCCGACTCAAGCAGGTGGGTCAAGTTGATTTTGTACATCCCACTCAAGTTGATAGGTCGAGTCAATGGGCCACTCTAACAAACGGATCGAGTCAATGGGCCACTTTAACAAACGGGTTGGGTCGATTGGCCGCTCTAACAAACAGGTCGTGTTTATGGCCCGCTCTAACAAATGGGTTGAGTCAATGGGCCGCTATAACAAATGGATCAAGTCAATGAGCTGCTCTAACAAATGGATCAAGTTGGCGTTTCATTTGCCACTCAATGGGCTACTTTACAGATGGGCTGACTCAATTTTATCCTCGCCAGCCCGACCACTCAACTCGACCCTCATGGTTGAGTCAGCTGATTCACAATTATTTTTCTTGACTTTTTATTTTGGATTTTTAGGTTTAATGGGAGTATGAGTATTAATACTCCTAGATGTCACAAAAACGATTATCCAAGTTTTTACCTCTTTAGTGCAAGAAACATTTCATCTATTTTTTCCACTTTGCATTCTTGTTATATCCTTTAATGCAAATTCTGTTTCATTCCATTCGTATTTATTTCATTCTCAGTTTTCTGATCATGTTATTTATGTTGATTTATGTTTTGTTTGTTTGCCTATTGATTTCTGAGTAGATTATCTATGGTTCTTGATGAAATGGGTTAGAAACAATGACACTGTAAACCAATTGAAAGGGATGTATTAGTGTGAATTTTAGGTTTTCTAGGTTGCTTAAGGGTATATTAGCTTACATCTCTTCTGTTTCGGTGTTATTAATGCTTATTTATCTCTAATCAATTGAAATATGTTCTTAGACATTGTAGCACCCAAATAGTATTTGATAAAATGCCTGACTAAACCGTCTCAGAGATTTACATTCTTAGCTCAAGAGATTGAATGTCTTAGGTGTTCATTGGCTAGATTAAGTTGTTACTTCATGCCATATAGGTTGTTAAATGCTTATGATAATAAGGTCAGTTGATAGCTTTTTTGAGACTGTTTGTCACGAGAGTGGATTCAATACTTTATAAACTTATTGCCTACAGATCCACTCTGCTTGAGTTTTGTTAAGAAACCTAGTAGATTTAAATGATCCATCGATCCATGATCTTCAATCCTCAGGAACCCCCTTTCTCATTTGTTTGCTTAGTAGTATGTCTTTGCTAAATTCTCTGTTTTTACTACAATCTGCTCTACTATCCTGCTGTTAAGATTTTTTTTGCTTGTTTGCTATTTCTTATTGTTTCTGTTGTTTAAACTACTCATTTAGGTTGATAGATATTCACTGAATCAATTTGGCTTGAATTAGATAAGTTTAATCACATCCTAATTTCATAGCTGCTCACCCATTTGGTTTGACAACCTTTTGTACTGCATTGACACATTAGTACAATAGGATCTGAGAATAGAGTAAAATCATGTTATCAATAGAGTGGTTGGCTTGAATTATATAAGTTTAGTCATATTCTAATTGCATAGCTGCTCAACCATTTGGTTTGACAACTTTTTGTACTGCATCGACACATTAGTACAATATGATTTGAGAATAGAGTAAAATCCTGTTATTAACAGAGTGGATGGCTTGGCCACATTATCAACAACTATACAAGACATTCTAAATCAAAATGCAGATGGAAACAACTTCTCAGCAACCTTTGAACTGGATTTAGCAACTAATCAAAGACAACAAGAGATCCAGGTGATGATCAACAAAGAAACCAAGCGCAAGCGCTACCGTGATTTCGATGGCAAATCCTCGACAAAAGCTCCTAAGAGCTTCTAATCCTCTCGCTTTTCCTCTTAGTCTACTTCCCCAATTTCTTAGTCTATTTTCTATATCTAGTGTCAGTTGGGTTTTCAATCAAGTAGCTCTTTTGGTCCTCTAGTTTTGCTACTTTTATCGGTTTGCTTTTGTTGTTTTTTCGTTGTTGTACTTAATCACGTCTACTTGGTTATAAATTTGTTTAATATATGTTCCTTTCATGGAAAAAACACGAGTACATGATACATAACTGGTGAATAAACGAGATTCTCCAGGAGTTACAACTGAAGAATAAAGGTACAAGAAACCTATGAAAAAATAGTGGATCTCCAGATAATAAAGCCCCAAAAAGGCAAAGCTAGAAGAAAATATAACCACAAATAGTTTAAAAGAACTAAAAGGACAAGACTCGACATTTGAAAACTTGACCCGGAAAAAGTAAGTCAACGCAAAGCCAACACGGTCACAACATATGAGGAAACCTCTTATAGTGATTTGGTACATTTCACAACTGAAAAGCTTAGAGTTTGACCCGGAAGAACTCAAGAGAAAACAACAACCAATCAACTCGGAATGTATATGAAAGAAAGCTCATACCAGGAAGAAATCTAAATCCAATCCAACCAAAATAGTCCTAACTAAACTAAATCTGGTCTAAACCCAAAAAAACTTAACTAAGCGTTTTATAACTACGAAACTAAAAATTAAGGAGTGATAAACTAATAATACCAAAGAAAGGACATGTGTCGCCGACTGTTAGAGGGAAGAGTTGAATTGAACCAAAGAAGCTACCAAGAGATAAAATCTGCTGCAACGGAAATCTTCATTAAAATCAAATCATATGCATGCGAAAAAGACATATCTTTGACGGGTCTTCAGCGACAATCACAGCTCTAAACCCAGATTTGCACAATCAAGCTTATGTGGACACTGACTTAGAGCTTCTTTCTCCAACACCTAAAAAAAGGAAAGCAAAACAGGGAAAAAGACTCTAGGGGATTAGGAAGAAAAAATAGAAATATTCCTTTATCGATATGATATATTTCTGAAAATCTCGTAATGATCTTCTAGATAACATCGAATCTAAACAGAAATATAATATATTCAATATTAGATATATAACCGCCTCTATACATTATAAATAGTGGAGGAAGTCCAAAAGGGACTATATTTTCATAATTGACACACAAGCAATAATAAAGCATCTCAACATTTAACTCTCAAATCTCTTCTCTTTGCTACCTTATTAGATAGAATCCTTACCCATCTTCCCTATAATATTCCGAGTTGGATCTTGAACATTCTGTGTTAGATCCTACTCAAACAATTTGGCAACGTTTGTGGAGGAAGACGATGAAGGATTTCTTAACGCAGAAGGAAGCAAGGAGAAATTGCAGCAGCAATGTTAGAAAACAATAAAGAAATCAGTCCATGTGCGAGACAAGTCGTCGACCCGCCTCCAGAACAGCTTAAGTAGTCTCGTGACTTGGCCTGGAATCCTGTTCAAATAGTGGATAACGACCAGGAAGGACTTCATGACACTACAAACCTTCCAGGATCACCAACCAAGCCGCCAATATTCATAGTCATGTTTCAGAATTTACCCTAACTGATGGAAGCGGCTGAACAGAGAAGTAATGAACGTCTTGACCGAATCAAAGCAAAAACCAAACTTTAGGAAATTAGTCATCAGCCAATGGAGATAAGTAGGTGTCTCAAGAAAGTACTAGCCAATGTGCAAAGAAACCTCTTAGACGATATGCCAAGCTCTTAGTTGATAAACACTCAAAGTCAAGGCCTGACTAAAACTCTGTAGCCCATCCCAACGAAGCTAGATTCCGTAACCGTCATGAGAATGATGAACAAGATGCGCTCATAATTTCATCAAGCAACTAGTTTGGCACTTGAAATAGGGCAAATTCTGGCCCAAGCCCTTGAAAATCGCCGTTTTCACAAAGACTAAGGAGGATTTTGGTAGTGGTTCGAGACTCCGATGCCCTTTGTACAATGGAACAACAGACCCATTGGAGTTCACGAGCGCTTTTAATATTATGATAGGAAGTACAAATTATCATCCAGAACAAGAAGACGTAGCATATTGTCAACTCTTTGCCAAAAATCTAATCGGAGACGCACTCTTGTTATTCACAAAACTACCTTCTAGGTCAATTGACAGCTTCAATCCGTTGGTTGAGTTGTTCATGAAGCAGTACGCTATTTTTGTCAACCAAGATACCTTGACAATGGAGTTACACTCTCTGAAACAAGGGCATGATGGGACCAACGATTTGGAAACTGAGCTCATGTGAAACGGGATGGTAAGTGATGAGGCACTAAAAAGGGACATTTTCATAAATCGACCAACTACAATGCCTAATGCTTTGTGCTGATCAGCCAGACATACAGAGTACATCGAAGAACAACAAATCCTAACTAAGGCACATAAGGTACCTAAGGTTCCTTAGGCGAAGGAATCTAAGGAAGAGAATCAAGAGCCGAGACATCACTTCAATAATGGAAAAGCATGAATGGCTACAACATTTCAAGTTGGGGAAACCGAGGACCATGCTATAAAGCCATAGAACAAAATCTGGAACAACACTTACAACCAAAGTGATTATTGCGCCTTTCACAACCGCGTTGGACATCCAACCTCAAAATGCAAGCAACCACAAAAACTTCTCGCCGAGAAACATAGTAAAGGAGAAGTAAACATTTTGGACAAGGAAACATGGCGTTTCTGAATACAGAAACAGAAAGAAGCAAAGTTGTGGGAAGCAAGTAATAAATTAACAAATCTAGAAAGCACCGAGAAAGAAGCACTAAAACGAATAAGAAACAAGATTATGATTCTTGAATTGGATCCATGATGAACAGATGTCCACGTGATTATGGGAGGATTACAATCGTGTAATGATAAGATAAGGTCCATTAAGAAGCACGAACAGAAGGTTATAACTGTAGTCAACCACAAGCCATTAGCCCCCGTAGAAAAATAAGGCCAGTTAACGTGGATGTTGTTTTTATGACAGAATATTTGGAGAGAGTAAATTTCCCTCACAATGATCCACTCATTGTTAAACTCCTTAGTTACCGACTATAACATAGTGCATATCCTAATAGACACCGGAAGCTTGGTGGGTCTGATCTTTGAAGAAATGCTTGATAAGATAGCGTACCTAGATGTCGGACTAAAGTAAGTTGATAGAAAGCTGACTGCCTTTGATGGAAGTTCAATTAATGCATAAGGAACTGTCAAACTACCGATTTATGTAGCTAGAATTACAAGGTGGATCAGGTTCTTGGTGGTTGAAAAACCCCCAATCTATAACATCATTCTCGGATCTCTTGGATAAAATCGATGATGGCTATCCCATCATGCTATCATCAGTGTGTGAAGATACCAACGGAAATGGGAACCTTTACTCTTCGCAGCGACAAAAAAATGTCAAGGACATGTGGCACCCAAAAAGCCGGACTCGTCAATAGTGGAACTCGTAAATATTGACCTGAGTGATTCAGCAAAGTGCGTCAGTATTGGTTTTAACTTGGACAAAAATATTCGCAAAAAAGTAATTCGGTTATTAGAAGAGAATGTCAAAACCTTTGCATGGTTCGTGAAGGATATGCGCAGATTAGAGTGCAGGATGGCAAGCCACAAATTAAACGTTGACCCGACATATAAGCCAATCAAATAGAAAAGAATGAAACTAGGTCCAGAGCGGGCTAAGGCGGTAAATGATGTGGTCAAGAACTTGACCGAAACTGGATCAATATTCGAAGTCCAATATCTGAATGGCTAGTCAATCCAGTTGCAGTTCCATAGAAAAATGGTAAATGGCGAGTTTACGTCGACTTTACGGACTTAAATGAGGCATGTCCTAAGGATAGTTTTCATTTACCAATTATCGAATGTATCGTCAAGGCAATAGGAGGGAATGAAATTTTCTCCTTCATGGATATGTTCTCGGACTATAATCAAATAAGAATGCATCACAATGACACTGAAAATACTTTGTTAATAACCGAGCGAGGAACATACTACAACAAGATGATGCCTTTTAGACTGAAGAATGCGGGATCAACATACCAACGTCTCGTCAACAAGATGTTCGCTGATCAAATTGGTCTAACAATAGAAGTCTATATAGACGACATGTTGCTTAAGTCAATAAAAGTCAAAGATGATCAGATCATTTCGCTTGATGTTTCAAACCTTTGAACGAGTATCAAAGAAGCTCAACCTGGTAAAGTGTATTTTCGGGGTAACATCGGGCAAGTTCCTCAGTTATATCATCACGCAAAAAGGATTTGAAGCGAATCCCAAGCAGATAAAAGTGTTTCAGGAGTTACTGTTACCTAAGAATAAACAAGAGGTCCAATGACTCACATGACGAATTACTGTATTAAACCGTTTCATCTCTTGAGCGATAGACAAATGCCTCCCCTTTTACCAACTATTGTGGGGAAACAAGAATTTCAAGTGGGATGAAGAATGCGAGAAGGCTTTCTCCAAGTTAAAGGAATACCTGTCCACACCTCCAATCCTGGCAAAACCTAAACAGGACGGACGACTTTACCAATATATTGTGGTCTCGATATGAGTAGTAAGTAATGTCTTGGTCATAAAAGATCGCAAAACTAAGCATCAAATCTTCTACACAGTAAATTTTAGAATCCTGATATCCAACTATAGAGAACCTCGCTTTAGCGGTTGTTGTCTTATTAAGAATGTTATGACCGTACTTTTAGTCTTACATGATCATTGTGTTAACTAACCATCCGCTACATATGAAGGATGACTTCACTATTGCAAATAATTCCAGTAGAAACTCGCTATAGATGAAGAATGACTTCACATTATAAATCAAACGCGAATAATTCTAGTGGAAATTATCGACAAGCCAAGTATCCAGTTACCTAAGAGAGACTTCACTATCGCCTTGACAATCGCTGATATCTCAGAACAATCCAGCATGACAAGCCCAAAACCTGACATTCCGATTGGAGAGGTGAAATCTTGGCATACAATTTGGATGGAGAAACTCCAGAAGATAAATGGACAACAAGATGGCTTAAAGCAAAATGTGCCTACTACATTGAGATTGATGGAAATCTATATCGAAGAAGCGTAAACAGTACTTTACTTAATTGTATTCATAGTGACGAAACGAGACGGATAATGTAAAAAACACACAAATGAGCTGGAGGCAACCATTCAGGTGGATGATCTTTGGTGCAACAGTGCAAAAAATATGCTACAAATTGTGAAATTTGCCAGCGGCATGCCCCTTTGATCCATACTCCGATCGAGGAGTTAACCCAAATTAATGTTAGTGCAAACACTTGAGGTTCGAATCTACAAGAAAACAAGAACTAACACAATAAGACTTTGGGATTCTCACTTAAGCTAAAGCAATTCAAGAGAGTGAAATTAAACTACAACTACTCAACCTAATTCAAAAACAAACAAAAAATTAACTAAACAAAGTCAAACTCAAGAGCAACTAATACGAAAACAGAATGACAACGAACTAAACACAATTAAACTAAGGCGAATGACTTTAGGCAAGATAATTTATTCAAAAGGAAAGACAACTGCTTGAAGATACATTAAGGAACAATTAATCTCAAACTAGGACATGACACACTTAAATAGATTAACCCACTTCTGTGGCACTAACCCTTTTATCAACCTATGAATCTACCTAAACTTCTATTTGAAAATTCAAAGATCAACAAGCATTACAAACAAGCTCAATAAGTCCACTAAACACTATTACTTCATCTTCCAATGGGTAGAGAAGCTTAGCTCATAAATAGATTTTTTTGGGAATTTTCATAAAAACCTTGAGGACATGAAACTTCCTAGCATCTAGATTTAAATGGCTAGCTCAAATCTAGCATTAAAAACACCTAAAATGAAGGAATCTTCAACTCTAAGCATCACAAATCAATCACCCAACCCTAGAGTCTACCAAGCCTTAAACAATCCTAAAGACTACTCACACATAATAAAAATGAAAAATAAAACAAAAGATAAAAAGATAGACATAATGAAAAGAGATGAGATAAGATAAAAGAGATTTCTAATTGATTCAAAAGATTGATCAAAAGAGTATCATCATCCAAAGGAGTCCCAAATATTCTCTCAAGAACTCACTTTCTCAAAGGTTGCTACAAAATGAAAGCTTAGTTGTTCTTACCCTTGAATTTAGGGTTTTAGAAAATAAAAAACAGAACCGGATTGACCCGGGATAAATCGGGTTGGATAAAATCAAGACAAAAGTTGTGTTGGAATTCGAGGTCACAAGAGCAAAAGGACGAGAATTTGATGCATCAATCATGCTGGCTGATTTTCTTGACCAGAAATCTTGATGTCTTGATCGATATTTTGAGCTATTTTTCCTTCTTCATTCTGGTGAGAATTATTGATCAGTTTTCTTGAGCAGATAGTCAATATTTTGAAGTTTGGATTTTTCATTCTCTGGCCAAGAATCTCGAGCAGAAATCTTGAGCATGTACTCAAGAATTTTGTCCTTCTTAAACATCAATGCTATGTCTCAAAATCTCGACCAAAAATCTCGATTGGTTGGTCAAGAATTATCTTTGATCACTGTTCTTCTTCTCTTTGATGCTTACTTGCTTCTAGTATTTGGTTCTTAACTTCCACACCTTCAAGACTTAGCTCCATCCACCTAAAACACTCAAAAACGAACAAATATGCGACTCGGTCTATCTAAACTCTTAAATAAAAAATTAAAGAAAACTTGTACTAAAATGCATGAATGTGACTTCTAAATGATGAAAAGTTATCAAAATATGCATGAATATCTATGTAAATATGATTAATATCACTCGCTTTAGCGGTTGTCATCTCGGCAAGAAAGTTGTGACCGTACTTTGAGTCTTACGCGATCATTGTGTTAATTAACCATCTGCTACAGGTGATGTTGCACAGTCCGAATCAGTCACGTAGATTGACTAAATAGGCTATGAGCTTAGCAAGTATGATATCGAATAGAAAGGAAGAAGCAGTTCCAAGTCCCAAGTATTGGCAGACTTCCTAATTAAGTTAGCTCCCGAGTTAGAGCCAGTAGAGTTAGAAGAAACTTTGCAGATTTGTAAACTCTTCATCTAGGAGTCAGCTTCACTGCATGGATCTAATGTCGGAATTTATTTGAAGACTCCAACCGGGGAAGCTTTAGAGTAATCATTTAGACTAGCTTTCCCAGGATAAAAAATATAACCAAGTACGAAGCACTCATTGTTGGTATCTGACTTGCAAAATAAATCGGAGCAGCACATATTAAATACTATTGTGATTTGCAATTACTCGTTAGCAAGTCAACATAGGCTATGACACAAAGAATGATCGAACAGAAGCCTACCTGAAAATTGTCAAGGATCATATAAAGGGTTTGAAATTTAATATTCACAAAATTTCTAGAGCAGAAAACATTTTGGCTGATACCTTAGCTTCCTTAGGTTCAGTGACTTACCCAATTCAAAGGAGAATAATTTCAGTAGAAAGTATCGACAAGCGAAGTATCCAGATACCTAAGGGAGACTACTTTATCGTCTCAACAATCATTGATGTCTCAAATAATCTGACATGACAAGCCTATAACCGGACCTTCTTATTGAAAAATTCATTGATTGGAGAGACAAAATCTTGGCGTACATTTAGGATGGAGAACTCGAGAAGAAGATGGACATCAAGACAGATTATAGCAAAATGTGCCTACTACGCCGAGATAGATGGAATCTATATCGGAGAAGCGTGAACAGTACTTTACTTAACTGTATTCACAGTGACGCGATGAGACGAGTAATGCAAAAGACACATGAGGGAGTTGGAGGCAAACATTTAGGTGGACGATCCTTGGTGCAAAAGGTCTGAACTCTTGGATATTACTAGCTGACCATAGCCCAAGATTGCGAAAAATATGCTGCAAATGGTAAAATGTGCCAGCGGCACGCCCCTTTGATCCATGCTCTGAACGAGGAGTTAACGTCTTCTATAAAGCGTTATTTGTCCATGCGGTGGGCAATAGACATAGTTGGACCTTTGTTACAATTCGACATAAATGATTCATGCTGGTAATGATAGATTACTTTACAGAGTGGGTTGAAGCAAAATCCTATTCTCAAATCTAGAATAAAGATGTCGTAAAATTCAACTGGAAGAACATCAACTGTCATCACGACTTACCAGATGAAATAGCCACCGATAATGACCCTCAATTCGTCTCAGCAAAATTTGGAAACTTCTATGCAAAATGGAATATCCAAGTAATAGATCAATGCCCCAAAATCGCAAGGAAATGGACAAGCAGAGGCAACAAACAAATAAATTCTCGATAGATTGAAAAAGCGTCTAGACAAGAAATAGGGATGTCGGGCAGACGAGTTAGATGGAGTACTCTGGTCACATCGAACAGCTCCGAGAAGCTCGACAAGCCAGACTCCCTTGTCCTTATCTCACAAAATGGAGGCTTTAGCTACCACTGAAGCAACTGTGCCGACTTTGCTCATAAAAAAACTTCCCATTGATGAGAACTTGAACAAGGAAGCAATAGAAACTAATCTCGACGAGTTAGAAGAAGTGCGAGATGACGCATTATTCCGCGTACAAACTTACCACGAACAAGCTTTAAAGTAATACAACAAAAAATTCCGAGGCTGACATTTTGCTAAAGAGAACCTCGTACTTAGAAAAGTGTTTAAGAACACTGCTAAAGTTAATGCAGAGAAACTTGGCGCCAATTGGAAAGGTCCTTACATTATTTGCAAAGTAGTTAAACCTGGAGTTTACGAACTCGCCACCATGGAAGGAGAACAAATTCCACCTAGCTAGAATTCCATCAACTTGAAACGATACTACTACTGAAGCTGCACCATCTCGGTGCCATTTGCATCAACACTTGATGCCTTTTTATATTTAAACTATGTAATCAGAACTACGTGTTTTTTGGCTTGATCCCTTTGGGGTACGCAGGTAGCCTTCAGGTGTAACTAAAACTTAATAAAATCCTTAGAGTGATCCAAACAATAGATGCGCCATCTCGGCAATGTAAAGAAAAAGAAGAGAAATATCTATATATATTTCATCACGGCTGAGACCCTACTCTCTAACATCGAGTCTTAAAATATCGATTACGGCCGAGACCCTACTCTCTAACATTGAGTCTTAAAATCTTGATTACGACCGAGACTCTACTCTCTAACATCGAGTCTTAAAATCTCGATTATGGCTGAGATCCTAGTATATAAATCAAGTCTAAAATCTCGATGAGTCTCAAAATCTCGCTCAACCTAAACCGAATCTTAAAATATTGCTGATATTTAGAATCTCGCTCAACCTAAGCCGAGTCTTACAATTAAGCAAAACATAGAAAAGCACATGAGATTCATTCTCATTAAGGGCCAAAAAAGGGGTATATCCCTAAAGAACTTCAGATTTAATTCTCATAACGATCGAAATACAAAAAGAGCTTACGAGATACATTTTCAGTATGAGCCAATATAATGAGGTCCCCCTCCTACAAGCCGAGACTTAGTTTCCCGTAAATCCTAAGTCAAAACCAAGTTTTTGCATATAGCAACCAGAGACCTAGTTTCTCTCAAATCCTAAGATGAAACCAAATTTTTGCATTGCAAGCCAAGACCTAACTTCTCGCAAAGTTGTAACCAAGTTTTTGCATAGCAAACTGAGACCTAGTTCCTCGCAAATCCCAAGTCAAAACTAACTTTTTGCATAGCAAGCCAAAATTAGTTTCTCGCAAATTCTAAATCAAAACCAAATTTTTGCATAGTAAGCCGAGACCTAGTTTCTTGCAAATTACAAATCGAAACTAAATTTATGCATAGCAAGTCGAGACCTAGTATATCGCGGATTCTAAGTCAAAATCAAGTTTTCCACAAGTTTTAACTAGTAAAAATATATACTTGAAGCAATTAAAATAGTCGAGTTCACGTTCATTCATCATTGAAGAAAGGCTTTTACAAAAGTTCCTTATAAGTGGACGAGATCGAAATAAATAACCAAAAAAAAAGAAAAGAAGAAAAGGTCCAAACATACGGACCCACTACAAAATGAAAGAGAAAAAATACGTTGCAGGATTCACGTCTCAATGTTAATATCCTCATCCTCTTCTTCCTTTTTTTTGGCCTACCTTACCCCATCGACAACCTTTGAAAAAAACAATGTTATCATTTAAACCATACATATTAAATCTCCAAGGCGGAAGAGTGAGGAGTTCAGAATCTTGTATACTAACCTTTGGACAATCATCCGTCTCAACCGCGACAACTTTGTTCGGGTCAACATACTTTGCCTGAGACGCTAAGACCTCTTCTAAATTGACTTCCGCTTAAGTGATACCCAAAGACTTACCGATTTTAGAGACCGGGACAACCAAATTATCAGGAAGCAGTGCCATGATGGTCTCCTTCTCGACAATCTCTTTGAAATTTGTCAGGTCCTTAGCCACGAGATCAGAGAGTGTTGAAGGAATCTTTACCTTACAGACTTCTAGCGACTCAAGAACACTACTCATATCGACATACTGCGCGGAAAAAACGTGAGCAGCCAGGTTGGTTTCAAAGTCATTAACCGAGCAAAAATCCTCTCGAAACGTTTGGCAACATGACCTGACAATTCTTGATAAGCTTTCCATTTTTTCAAGACAATAGCATCATGCAAATGAGAATCAAATTTACCTCTGATCTTGACAAAATCGGACCGAAGTTTGGTCATGGCATCATTGGCCTTCTGGGCAGCTTTGAAGGCGTTTTTGTGTTCTGTCTCGACACATACGAGAGAGTCCTTCAAAGCCAAAATTTCTTCAGCTTTCTTTAGAAACTTTTTTTGCTCCGACTTCTTCTCAACCTTAACCCTCGCAAGCTCATCTTGTGCCTTACCTAGAGCGGATTTTGCCTCAATCACCTCGAGATAAGATTTGCCAGCATGATCCGCCAGCCTAGTCATCTTCTCATCATTTTCGTCAGTAAGAGCACAAGAATTCTCACGATCATGCATTATCCAATTCAAGTAAATGATGAGCTAAACATCAAGGAAGACTTAATGTCAAAAGGAAGTAAGTAGAAAAGAATAAAAATCCGAGAAGCTAAAGATGAACCTTAAAAATCAGGAAGGCAGTTTCTACATACTCCTCCTTGTTTTGCATTTCGTCAGGAGGCGGAGCATGTTCAGAGTATTCCTAATATTGCACATTATGTCCGCACAAGATAATTGATACATGAACATTGGGGCCCAACTAGTGTGTTCGTGATTGAACCCGAAGTCGGCAATAACTTTTCCCCTCTTTTTAGGGATGATCTTAGAAGATAGATCTTTCATGTTTTTCTGCTTCGTGACAACCTTCTTCGCGACAACAAGTGCGGCCGTGCGCCCTGGTAACATCGAGCAGCGACTAATCACTTTATCGCTCAAATGTTTAGAAAAAGAAGATGTGGATGTCTTACCTGATTGACAGGAATCAAGTTTGTTTTTCGTCAACTCTGACTTTTTCCCTTCTGGGACTAAGTCTTTAGTCAAAGCATCTGCCTTCTCAGCAGATTTCTTTGTCTTTGGAGTGTTTGTCATTGCCTTCTTGGAAAACAGAACTGTGGAATCTTTGGTAGCCTCTGCTTTGAGGTTAATAACGTTGATGGAAGCAGAGTTTAAGTGTTCACCGAGATCAGACATCTTGGTAGGAAGAATATCACCCTCGGTAAATAAGAGGCCGAGAGAGAGAGTCTTTAGCAGAAAGATTACCCAGCTCGACAAGAAGAGGCAGTTCATCATCTCATCTTATACTGCGTTGATGACACCCATTATATCGAACATCTCAAAATCATCTCGAGCTATCTTTTCCTTAGACTCTTGGCGAGATAGTACAAACAGGCCAGACGAGTTGATGCAACTCCTCTATAACATAAAAATGTTCCGATATAGCGACAAATAAATGATACCTGGAGAAGTATGAAATGCAACTCGGGAGAGAAGACAACCAGGAAGTCTTTTCTAGGTAATCCGAGGAATGATGAGCAACCAATCTACTAGAACACTATGATAAGAAAGTAGAGCTCTTGTTGTAGAATGAGGAAGTACAAAAACAAAGTTTGGTAAATATCGCCTCGGACATTGAAGTGAAAGTAGTAAAAATGCCAAGATGCCTAAAAATCTACTGGCGTGTTTTGACCAAGCAGATACAAAAGAATGAAAAGAAGGTATAAACAACTTCTCATTTGCACAAGCAAAGAAGTAGTGGTGATTCCAGTTGGTGACCTTTGACGAGAAGTTGTCAAGAAAACAAAGGCCTTGTTTTGCCTTGACATTAAAGGTCCCATTGAGAGGCGTCTTCGCTGTAAAAGTCGTCATATCTTCGAAAAGACGAGTTAAAATTTCAACCCCAGATTCGTTGCCAAGGATCAAAGCGTTAAGGATGTTTTTTTATCCTCGAAAACTAAAGCTGAGACATGGCAATGCAATGGGAAAGGCAGTACTCGGGTAAGAGTCCCGGAATTGGGATCCACATCTGAGTCTCAGTGAACCACCAGTCATAAATTTTAACATAGCCTTCTGGCGGAGTCTAGGGTATATCGTTAGCATTTGGGATCTTGAGATCGATCCCTTTCAATGTCAGGCACATCTCAAAGGCCTTTGATAACTTCATTATTGTGATCAGAGTGGGTCAAACATCGACAATATCAAGCTACCCTTGTAGTTTCCTTATCTTGGCCTCAGAACCAATTTGAAAGTCGAAATTAGGGAAGATGAAGCTCTCGACTGATCAATTCTGGGAGTAATCTCGGAGAGACGACTTGCAGCTATCCAGGCATCCATCTCAGCATCTGAATGAAAAGCAAGTAGAAAAGAATGACAAGAGGGTATAAACAACTTCTCATTCGCACAAGCAAAGAAGTAGTGGTGCTTCCAGTTGGTAACCTTTGACGAGAAGTCGTCTAGAAAACAAAGGCCTTGTTTTGTCTTGACATAAAAGGTCCCGTTGAGAGGCGTCTTCACAATAAAAGTTGTCATATCTACGAAAAGCCGAGTTGAAATTTCAACCCCAAATTCGTTGCCAAGGATCAAAGCGCCAAGGATGTTTTTTATCCTTGAAGACTAAAGCTGAGACATGGCAATGCGACGGGAAACACAGTACTCAGGTAAGAGTTTTGGAATTGGGATCCACATCCGAGTCTCAGTGAACCACCAGTTGTAAATTACAACATAGCCATCTAGTGGAGTCGAGGGTATATCGTTAGCATCCGGGATCTTGAGATTGATCCCTTTCAATGTCAGGCACATCTCAAAGGCCTTTGACAACTTCTTTATCGTGATCAGAGTGGGTCGAACATTATCAAGCTACCTTTGTATTTTCCTTATCTTGGCCTCAAGAACCAATTTGAAAGTCGGAATTAGGGAAGATGAAGCTCTCAACTAATCAATTCTGAGAGTAATCTCAGAGAGACGACTTGCAGCTACCCAGGCATCCATCTCAGCATCTGAACATTTGCCAAGACTTTCTCTCGGTCTCTAGCAACATCATTAGTGAACCGCGAAGGCACAGTCTCGTCAGAACTAGATTCCTTCGATTCAATTTTGATTCTTTTCATCTCATCAGAAAATAAATAAACACTGGAGAAAAATATAAGCTACAGAGTCTTGACAAAACAGAAGAGAGAAATATAAGCTACAGAGTCTTGACAAGAGAGAGAGAGAGAGAGAGAGAGAGAAAGAGAGAGAGAGAGAGAGAGAGAGAGAGAGAGAGAGAAAAAAAAATTACCTCTTTGAGAATTTGAAGCGAGTAAAAGTGAATTCTGAAGAAGCTTACACGGTACTTATAGAAATCTACCACAAGCCGAAACATCGCGACATAATGACCTATGAGTAGCCTGTCAAACTGCAGAATAAACCAATGAAAGAATGACACCTGGACCAAAGATTCCAGAAGCATGTCAACTTTTACAACTCAGAAATTACTAGATAAAATTTTCTGAGTCAGGGGGGATAATTGTTGGAGGTGGATCTCCAATCCTCCTGTTTGGTCACTACCAATAGACCAATCTGAAACCTGTTAAAGCATCTCACCTCGATTACAAGAGAAAAGGTTCGAGTTAACGTTGAGGTCGGTATATCATCTCCTCAGAAGAGTAGTTTGTCAAGATAATATCATGGTCATCTGGCTATCTCGACAATTCGTCTCCTCTCAAAAAAAGAACTCGGCCGACACATCATCAGAAAAAAATAAAAATATTCTTTTATTAATATGAAATATTTCTGAAAATCCCGTGAAGATCTTCTAGATAACATCGAATCTATATAGAAATGTAATATTTCTTATCTTAGATCTTTTGTAACTGCTTCTATAGATTATAAATAGAGGAGGAAGTCTCCAAAAAGAGATTACATTTTTATAATTGACACACAAGCAATACAAAGCAACTCGGGTTTAACTCTCAAATCTCTTCTCTTTGCTACTTTATTAGACAAAATCCTTACCTATCTTCCCTATAATATTCCAAGTCGGATCTTGAACATTATGTGCTAGTTCCTCCTCGAACATGTAGAATTAGTTTATTAGTGAAGAAAACACATACGCGAACAAAACAATCGTGGAAATGCATGCGGATTAAAGACGCAGCCATTCGTCGCTCACGAGCATTGGCGGTTCTAATGGTGGATCGGATCTTTGAGAGAGCATTTGGACAAGACTGATCGTAGAAGGTTGGAGAAAGTTGGGCTTTACAGATAGAGATTGTAAGAATAATGCTCACAATAATCAGCACAAATGTCAGGCACATTTGAATGATAGAAACCCTAAGGGATCTATATAGTTATATATATGAGGGTTTTCACACGTTGTTGCAGTTCAATGTTGGAGATTGTGGGTCTAAATGTAACAGTTGAATCTAGATGAATCTCACTAAATATTGAATCCGATTGAATTTTTGTTTTAGTTTTGAGTAGAATCTGACTGAATTAGTTAAAATCAAATGGTAACCGAGAAATCTGGCTGAATTTAATAGAATTTAAAGTATTAGTTTAGTAAGAAAACAAATAACATCTTGCTTGTAAATAACTTTATTTTAAAATAATTATTAAAATTTTAACTAATATGTAAGAGTTAGATAATAATTAAGAATATTATATAAAAAAAATTTCCATAACATTTTAGTATATATATATATATATTTAAATAGCCTATAAAACCGAAAAAAATAATTTAAGAATGTATGAAACTAAATTGAAAATGAGTTAGTAGTCGAATGAAATCTAGATTTATATACCTGAAAAAAAAAACTAAATCTGAACCTAAATGATATTGATAATTGAATGGGATACTTTATACTTTAAAATATATGAAA
Source organism: Lepidium aucheri (assembly GCA_900406435.1). Classification (NCBI taxonomy): domain Eukaryota; kingdom Viridiplantae; phylum Streptophyta; class Magnoliopsida; order Brassicales; family Brassicaceae; genus Lepidium; species Lepidium aucheri. Next base: position 49,112 of record OVBA01000186.1, read on the forward strand.
TACAATTAAACTTTAAAATTGTATTTTTTATTAAAAATTTCATATAAATATTCTAAATTATAATTTAAATTTGATTATATTATTATTCATTTTGGAATGAAATAACAGAAAACCAAAATATTCAAATCTTTATTTTGATTTGAATTTTGTTAGACTGTTTTTTACTATATCTTATTTTGTTCCGATTTTGAAAAAATACATAAATTCGAACTTGATCAAAACCAAGTAATTCGCATAAACTTTGGATCTTTAACAAACTACCACAAACCGAACCATATATGAACTATACTGAACTGAATGTAATCTAGAAAATATGTTTGAATAGGTGTTAAGTGAGTGAAATCGAAAAACCTGAACAATTGAAAAACCTGATATAAATGTACATGACTGAATGATCATATTTAATGATTCGATACACGACTTAGTTTATTAGTTATAATTAACTATATATTTATTTAAATATTAGTTAAAATTTTAAATAATAAAAAAAATTGTAGAATAGACTGAATCCAACTGAATCCAATTGAATTTACTGGATTTCGTTACCAGTTACTACCAGTATATTAATATATGTCCAGATGTATCGTATTGTAGGCAGAGTATTTTTAGTTTCTTTTTAATGGATATAATTCCAGAAAATTGTATGAATTAGAAAGATATATATTTTTTTCAAGATAATTGTTGGGGGTTCTGACTTTGTTTTTTGGTCAATTGTCAAATTGTTAAAACTTATTGAATGACGACGTAACTACGAAGCTGAGAAAGCGATTACGTTACTCTTATACTATATTAGGTTGAAGTTCGTTTTTGAAGACTATAACATGTTAGTTTGAAAGGAATAATTGAAGACTAGGAAATCATAAACTTAAAATCTTGAGACGCAAAAGTATAAAATAATGATCACAAGTTTAATAAATAAATTATAAGTAGTAAATTAATTTTCTAGCGTTCGTTACCAATAATTTACGTCACAGACAATGAATGATCCAACTAAAACATGTTAATTTGATTGGTGGCAATTTTTTTTTTTATTAATTAGGAGATTTTGGGTCTAAACCCATAATCTTTTAGGATCAAGAGAAAACTATGTGAAAGTCTATAGTCAAGTAGAAATGAATAAAAATTTTGCGTTTGAGGAGATTGAAAAAGACAAATCGAGCAATACAAATGATTGATCAAACTGAATTTATGCTTTTTTACAAAAAACTGATTTCTAATGGATCTATCAACCTAGATAAAGCCAAACAAAACTATTCTAAAAATGATAACTTAACGCCTCAAATCACAAGCTCTAGAAACTTAATCTCTAAATTCCTAAACCTAGTTTTACACTTGACATCCCTTTTATAGACTAAGGGCTCGGTGAATATCCTCCTACAAAAACGCAATCTTCACAAATCTTATCAACAATCTTTGATAAGATTTACACTTTGTTTTTTGAATTCAAACACTAAATCTCTTGAATCTTCTTTTTGAGTAAATGCCACACGTGATATCTTCAAGCTCTCACGTGCTCCGTTTTGCAACTTCAATCTCCCCTTTTTTGACTCAGAGTGATGTCTAAGCTCCAATACCTGTTTTAGTGGACATGAAACCCACACAGAGTAGATAATAGCAAAACATTTGTTAAGATCACTAAACAACTTGAGCAGACTATCTGAGTTCAAAATCCCATGATCTCATCAAGAGAAATTACGCAACAGAAACAAACGATTGTCTGAGCAAAATATCAAAAAGAAGTAAAGAAAAAATGCCACAAATTGGCTAAAAGAAGAGCAAACAATGCTCTAACTCCCCCTCACTACTAGCTGCCCCTCACTCAGAGAGTTCTATTGGATCATCCTCCTCAGGTTCCTGTTTCTTATCTCCCCCTGCTTATCATCACATGAGTCAAAAAAATGTCAACAATTCAACATTATTATGAAGGAATCGAGAACTTACCTTTGAGTGCTTGCTTCACGAGATGCGTAATCTCAGTTGAGAGCACAAGCAGAGTCTCCAACAGCTCTCTGATGGTGTATGTAGGTTCAGTTAGCTTGAACTTGGCCTTTCCCTTGTTCCGGCCAACTGCAGATTTCACAGTCTTGTGTGTTGTGCTAGGCGGAACCATTCTCTGACTTGCCAACAACCGCGTGAGCATAGATGGATATGGGAGGAAGAGCTTTGATTTTGTGTATTTGGTTGAGGCAGCAATCTTCTTGATCTGACTGAACACAACCTTGCCAAGATTCACTGGAATTCCTGCTCCTATCTTATATGCCAGTTGAATGCGGATGACACTCATATATCCTTCATTGGAGGTCGGCAGCCAGTTGGTACAGCAAAAAGTGTACAACTGAGAGTACAAGTCTGTCAGATGTGCTTTTTTGACCTGAGCAAAATTATTGCGTGACCCGCCTGTCACAGCTATAGCAATATCCTCTGACAGCAAACCTTCGAGCTTTTGAGGGTTAGACCTGTCTAGTACATTAGGAGCCCCAAGAACTCGATTAATAGTTGTTGCTGAATTTTGTACTCATACCTTCGCAGGAACACAGACCAAGACTCGCTCTTCTGATCACGATAAGGCATATTGGCCCACAACTCACACAAGACATCAAAATCGTAATCAGTAACAATATCAAGAGAGTTAAACACCCAGCATCCTTTAACAATTGAACTAAATCCGATTCATGATCTTCAAACGCATAGGCATGTTCCTCTATGAATCTATCACTAGCCGATGAATACAATTTATACCTTTGAAATGCTTCAGAAGATGAAAAAACTGACCCGTCAAAATTCTCAACCAATCCAACCTGACTCGAACACTCAGCCTTGACAACCCTACGAGTTTTCGACTCTCTGTCGTGGACACCACAACAATTGGACATTTGCAACTCTGAGTCGATTGTGTCTTTTCAGCTACCCAACTCTTTGAGACCCCGATGACCTCGATATCATCATCAACGGACGGGTTAACACGCACAGGAGAAGGAATAGACGAGAGCGGCATTACGTCTTCCTCGATTTCGGTGAAATCACCAAGAAACGGTAATTTGATCGGTTCTGGTGTTGGCGAGCATCAAAATTCTGGCGGTGGAGACATAGGCGACTACATTTGCGACGGCACCAGAGATTCAGGCGGAGGTGTCAAGTTTGGTTGATTAACTGTTGCGGAGGCGGAGGATTCACCCAATCAGAGGATTAGTGGTCAATACGGAAAAATCGACTGCTCTTTGTTTTAATGTACTTGATGATCATGGCTAGATCGTAACCCTAGGTAGACCGATTGTTCACTATATTTCTTTGTTCTGTTTTTAGGGTTTTTTCTGAGAGAGTTAAGACTTTGCGTTGATAAAGATGCGCTGATGAAGAAATGTTGGTGACGATTGACCCTCTTTATCCTTGTATTTTGACTGTCTTTGACTTTCTCAGGCCTGAAAACACAAAACAGCCCACTTGCTCTGCCTAATTCTCGGGGAATTGGCGATTCAGTTCACAAGCAATAAATAAGTCCTTTTTAATTAAGCAAGTTTCTGTCACATACCAACTTCTTATCAAATTGAACAAGCTTGTGATTGACCCAGATTAACCCTGACCATGTGAACATTTGGTACAACAATTCGATTTCAGATAATGCTTTATTTAGTAGCTCATTTAGAACCAAGACAACCATACCTTGACTTATTCCTCCCATGACCTTGTTTTCTGTGACAGCCAACAAAACCCTACTCACGAGACATACGATCAAGGTTAAGAGTCAAAGGCTAGTCTTTCACACTAGCATGCCTTCATCATTGACAGTTCAAGAGTGTGATAGCATCAAACAGATTGGACAGCTGGAATTTCCTTTGGAGAGATATCTTGAGTGGTGGCCCCTTTTTTTTATTGTATATACAGATCAAAGACATCACTTGACTTCTCAATCAGTGACCCGATTGCCACACCACTCATTTCCACAAATCAAAGATATCACTTGACTTCTCAACCACTAATTCGAATATCACATTGATATATTAAACATTATGTAATGAGTATCACTTGACTTCTCAACGCATCGACACTTCCTCCCCTCATCTCTTTGACCTCCTTTTCCTCATATTCGATGAGAACTACTGAGTACTTGTCAGTGACGGCATGATAGGCAGCTCTTTTCCTTTAAGTCGATCAACCTTGATATCTGTCTGCCTTGCTTAGGTGTCTGCTACCTATGCATCAGAACCAAGTCCTACACATCTCACAAACAATTTCAGCATTCACAAATCCCAATTGAAGTTCGTAGTTCAACAAATCGAATAAATGATAAGGATTTTGTAAATAAATCAGCCAGTTGATAATCAGTGTTCACATGATCAAGTTTAACCAGTTTGTCCTCAACAAGCTCTCGAATAAAGTGATGGTGTGTATCAATGTGTTTAGTTCATGAGTGTTGAATAGGATTTTCGCAATACTTATAGCACTCTGATTATCACAATAAAGAAGTAAAAGGTTCAGAAATGATACCAAAGTCAGCAGACATTTGTTTCATCCAAAGCAGTTGCGTACAACAGCTTCCTAGTGCTATGTACTCAGCTTCAGCCGTGGACAAGGATACACAATTCTGTTTCTTGCTAAACCATGCTATCAAGTTGTTTCGCATGAAGAAACATCCACCGCTGGTACTCTTCCGATCATCCACACAACCTGTCCAATCAGCATCACAATATCCAGTTAGACTCGTTGTTGTATCCTTAGTAAAGAAAATACCCAGGTTTATCGTTCCACTAATATATTTCAGAATCCGTTTTGCTGCCTGAAAGTGACTCTCTTTAGGATTCGCTTGAAACCTCGCATAAATCCAAACTGAAAAACTGATATCTGGTCTACTTGCTGTTAGATACAGCAGCCCTCCGATAAGACTTTGAAACATTGTAGCATCCACTGATTTTCCCGATTCAACCTTAGATAATTTTTTCGTTGTTGCCATCGGTGTCTTAGCTACTTTATTGGCTTCAAGACTAAACTTTTGTATCAGTTTCTTTACATAGGTGCTCTGACTTACAAAGATTCTATCATCTGTTTGTTTAACTTGTAACCCTAGGAAGTAGGTTAATTCTCCATTCATGCTCATTTTAAATTCCTTTGTCATCACTCTGACAAACAAATCAGACATCTGTTGGCTAGTAGACCCAAAAACTATATCATCCACATAGATCTGGACTACAATAAAACCTTCGGTATTTTGAAAAGTGAACAAATTTTTGTCTACACTTCCTTGAGTATATCCGTTGTTAATCAGAAAGGTTGCTAACCGATCATACCATGCCCTTGGTGCCTGTTTGAGTCCATACAGCGCTTTGTAAAGTTTATAGACATGATCAGGATACTTTGGATCTTCAAATCCTTTAGGTTGTTCCACATAGACTCCTCTTGAAGAACTCCATTAAGAAATGCACTTTTTACATCCATTTGATATAACTTGAATTTCATTTTGCAGGCCATCCCTAGAAAGAATCTGATTGATTCCAGACGTGCGACTGGTGCAAACGTTTCTTCCAAATCTACACCTTCAACCTTTGAGTATTCTTGACCTACCAGTCGTGACTTGTTCCTTACAACATTCCAATCTTTGTCAATCTTATTCTTGAAGATCCATTTAGTTCCAAGAACATTCACCTTCTCAGATCTGCTGACCAAAGTCCACACATTTAACCTTGTGAAATTGGATAGCTCTTCCTGCATTGATGCGATCCAAAATTCATCTAGCAATGCTTCTTTGTGTGATTTCGGTTCAATCTTTGAGACAAAACATTCATATTCCACAGCTTCAACAAGTACTTGTTTTTGAACCATAAACGCTTGAAATGCCATATTTCCTGCCAGCTGCTTGAAATTAATTTGTTTACCTCAGGTTATTCTCCCCCCCTGAATCTCACCGATAACATCTGTTGAGGAGTGATTCCGATGAACCTGAGGTGTGACATTCACTCCAGAATGATTATCAGACATAATCGTTTAGCCTGGATCGAAAATTAAATGAGATGGAGTTGCTGCACTATCCATGTCCCCATCATCATCGAAATGTTGAGCTAGAAGACGGACCATCGATGCATCATCAAACACCACATTCGTTGTTTCTTGAACAGTTGAAGTACGTTTGTTGTATACTCGGAATGTTGTGCGCGATCCTGAATAACCAAGAAACAGACCTTCATCACTTCTGGAATAAAACTTGCCGAGATGATCTTTATCATTGAGAATGTAACAGACACAACCGAAAACATGAAAGTAATGGATTGTTGGCGTCTTGCCTTTCCACAGCTCATATGACGTCTTGAGACTACCTTTGCGAACATACACACGATTAATTATGTAATCATGTTGTGTTAACAGCCTCAGCCCAAAATGTTTTTGGAACACCACTTCCGTGCAACATTGCACGAGCCATTTCTTGCAAAGTTCTGTTCTTCCGTTCGACCACTCCATTCTGTTGAGGGGTTTGTGGAGCAGAGAATTGGTGAGCAATACCTTGTGTGGAACAGAACTTACCAAAAACTTCATTTTCAAATTCACCAACATGGTCACTGTGAATGTTCTTGATCCCCTGTCTTTCAGTCTTTAACTAAAGTGCCAAGATGTGAAAGCTATCAAAAGATTCACTCTTTTCGCGAAGAAATGGAACCCATGTATAGCGGCTAAAATCATCAACAAGAACCAGTATGTATTTCTTCCCTGCCAAACTCTCAACTTGAATATGACCCATAAGATCCATGTGTACCAACTCTAGACCTTTGGACCGAACATCTAGTACTGATTTGTGTTGAGTTTTGACCTGTTTTCCCATACTACATGGTCCACACACAATGTCCTGGTCTCGTTTGAGTTTGGGAAGTCCTCTGACTATCTCCTTAGATGCTAATTCTGCCATCGTCTTGAAATTCATATGATCTAACCGTTGATGCCAGATTTGGGTTTCACTTTCAGTCTTGGACATCAAGCATGATGTACCAGGTACCCACATGTAACAGTCATTACCAGTCCTAAATCATTCCAAATGTGTGTTACCGCTAGTATCAACTGCTCGACAGTCAGTGCGAGTGAATGTGACATTTAGACCTGTGTCACATAGTTGACTGATGCTGATGAGATTAGCTTTCAAACCATCAACCAGGAATACATCAGTCAACTTAGGATCCATAGAATTTGCAGCTTGACCTTTGCCTCTTATTTTTCCTTTCGCCCCATCTCTGTACGGACTTTCCCAGTAAGCACATCTTCGATATTCTGCAATGTACCTTCTTCTCCTGTCATATGTTTGGAACATCCACTGTCAAAGTACCACTTGCCACTCGAATGTTTAAACTCATTTTTTCTGCTATGAAAGCCACTCTACAGTAGAGATCATGTTTCTTAACCCATATATGATTTGTTTTGTTGCCATTGAAGGTAAAACGCTGTTGTCGACTGAGTTTATGAATACGGGTACAAAATTTGTAACATTCTCGTTTCATGTGTCCGTATGTACCGTAATACTAGTAGATAATGTGGGATTTCCTCTTTGCTCCCTGATAAACGGACTCTTGTTTTTGCCAGCCAAGCCTGAGTGTGGATGTGTGTTCATATACTCAGTCCTCTGACTCCGTGCTGTGTTCTTGACTGACGGTTCTGGATAGTCAGTCGATGCCTTAACAAATTCCACTTTCCTTGGTTCCACACCCTTGTAACCAAGACCTTGATTTATAGAACTTGTTCGTCCAACTGTTAACAGATAGTCCAAATCCTGTGTCTCTTTGGATAGCATCTTAATCTGTTTTAGCTGCTCATTTAATCTGCTCTCGAGATGTATATTCTTCGACTGTGCATCGGCTAGCTGACGTACAGTTTCTGTAAGTGCACTTTCAAGTCTTTGTTTTTCACTCCGCAATGTCTTGTTCTCCTCCTCTGATTTTAATAGAGACTTAATAACAAGATCCAGTTGATCTTCAGACGATATATCCACCTCATCATATATGTCAGAGTCATTTTTATCAATGACCTATTATGTGGAGGGTTGAAGACGCCCAACAGATGCTTGCTTAGATGAAGAGATAAGACTCATCGGTCGATTTTCATCCTCATTTTCATCGTTCATATCAACCATTCCAAAGTTGGACACAAAGTGATTTAAAAATGTTATCATCTTCATCACTCTCACTTTCCGTATCACTCATAGTGGTGATAGCTGCTTTGCCACTAAGTCTTGACACACACTCGTTCTTTGTGTGACCATAGCCTTTGCACTCATAACACTGGACGGTCATTTTCTGTTTCATTGATGGACAATCTGACTTAAAATGACCAAAACCCTGACATTCAAGACACTGTTTGTCACTCCGCAAGTTATCTTTGTCAGAGGTTTGTCTACCAGATGTTTGATATTCCTTTCTCTGTCCTCGTTCAGCTTTCCGGAGAAATCTTTGACCAATAATCCAACTTTTTCTTCAAGATTTTCTAACACAACATCCTTTTGGAGTGGTTTTTCAGCTACCAGCGCTATACTCTTTCCTTTCGAGCCACTGTCCTTGGAAGCGAGTTGTAACTCATACGCCTGCATCATACCAACCACTTGATCAAACTTCATGTCATCAGAGTTCTGAGAAACCTCCAGAGCAGAATGATGACCATGAAATTTTAGTAGGCAAACATCGTAAGAATTTCTTGACCAGCTTCTTGTCCTTATATGTTTTTCCCAAGATCAGGGCCTTGTGTGATAAGGATGACAATTTACTATTGAATTCAGCTACTCTTTCATCTTCCCCTATAGTCAGATTTTTAAATCGAGAGGCTAAGAGATCGATTCGTTCTCTTCACACTTGTTGTTCCTTTGAAACCAACCTCGAGAATATCCCAAGCCTCTTTTGCACTCTTGCAACCCTGAACTCGTTTGAACTGATTTGGCTGTAGGGAGTTGAAGATTGCTGAAATAGCCTTCGAGTTCCATTTCGCATAGGATTTTTCATCAGCAGTCCATTGTTTTCTTGGTTTGGGAACGAGATTGCCATCAGCATCCTTTATCATAGGAGGTTCCCAACCCTCTTCTACAGCTAACCAGGGCATCTGAATCTATTCCTTGAATATGCTGAGCCATTTGCACCTTCTAGTGTCCATAATTATCTGGATCGAGTGAGTGTTTTTGCAACCACAACCGTTTGTTGCTGTGAATTGTCCATTGTGCCTACATGATCCTACACCTGTCAACAATAGCAAACGTTAGGCGGCGTACCGCTCTGATACCAATTGAAGAGACAAATCGAGCAAATGATTGATCAAACTGAGTTTTACCTTTTATTAGAAATATGTTTTTCTACAAAAGACTGATTTCTAATGGATCTATCAACCTAAATAAAGCCAAACAAAATTACTCTAAAAACGATAACTTAACGCCTCAAATCACAAGCTCTAGAAACTTAATCTCTAAATTCATAAACCTAGTTTTACATTTGAGATCCCTTTTATAGACTAAGACGATCTTCACAAATCTTATCAACAATCTTTGATAAGATTTACACTTTGTTTTTTGAATTCAAACTCTAAATCTCTTGAATCTTCTTTTCGAGTAAATGCCACACGTGATATCTTCAAGCTCTCACGTGCTCTGTTTTGCAACTTCAGAGATTCGATATATCTTATCTGGACTAACAGGATTGCAAAAAAATTTGGTGAGATACGAGCAAATAAAAATGTTATTTAGGTATTAAAATAAAAGTTGAATTATCAGACTTGCAATGTCCCTGAGCTTTCAATTCTTAGAGATGTAAAAGAAAAGAAAAATGAATACATACATACTTGTTAGCTTAAATTTGTGTATTTTGTACGTTTCATTGTCTTCTGATGAAAAGGTCAATTCAACTATGAGTACATGAATCCAAACTGTCCTACATCCAGCTAGAGAAATAACTGCTCTCACATAGACATACAAATCCAAACCAAATCACCTCGTGTGTTTATCTATTTTTAATATCACACGTCAAAAAACTTTTCATCATTAATTATTGACAGGATAAAACTAATTTATTACTCACTCTTATTATCAAAGATAGAAGTTGATCAAAACTTACATGGGAGTATACAAATAGTGTTTAACCAGAAATATACGGAAAGAGTAAATAGTAAAAGTTTTGAAGATAAAGTCTTTTTCCATCTGAAACTCGGGATGAAAATTTGAGAAAATGAAATTACATTTATTTAGTTTTATTTACCAATATCATAGTGAATTGCTGATAGCTTTAGTCTAAACTTTGTTACAAAACTTTGATTAGAGTTGACAAAAAAAACTTACTTAAAATAGCGTTGACAAAACTAACTTACCTAAAGAGGAAAACAAAGGATAAGATGTTACCGAGCAAGCAGCGTCGATTGGACATCAACGTTATCCCAACTAAAGATTCCCTTCACTATTTTCAAAGTCAAAAAGTCAAATTCTCAAATTTTTGCATAACCCTAACGGTTTTATTAAATTATTAAAGTATGATTTGGTCAACGTAGATCAGCCTTCCATAACTCTAAAACTAATTTTGGATACTTTTATTTTTAGATTTTAGAAACATAGCATAGATTCAAGTAATGCAAGAGTGGAATAAAGGAAATAAAATAGTAATGCATAATGTAAGTGATATGATTCAATTCCTAAATATATAAATATGTCTGTTTTTAGTAAACTTAGTACATGTCATTAGATTAAATATCACTTATAAATATGTTAGAATTGTATATTATTATAAATTTAAAATTGAAATTACAAATCAAATGTTATCAATTTAATTAATGATTATAAATATTTTTAAACAGATGTTTAAAACAAATAAAGTAACTAAAATACTGTTGAGTCCAATATGATATTTCATTTGTTTACCAAATTAGAAATTTATTAGAATTTACCAAATTATTCATCATAAAAATAGTTATGCTTTGAGACTGTTAAATTCAATTAGACAAATGTAGTATTTTTCAAAAGTCTTTAACATTCAATTCGATGGAAATAAATTTATATATATAATATTGGATATTACTTATTTATTTATTTTAAAGAGAGAGAGAGGAAGTATTGGAACTGGTCAAAAAATAGTTTCCACGCGCTCAAGCAGCAAAAAGTGACCAGGATTGATGATTTGGCTCTTGAATATAAGACATGCCGATTCAATTCTAAAACTCATACCAATCATCTTCACTTCATCAAGCTCCTCAAATAGCTCTTACAAAGTTTTGTTTTATTACTTAGAAAATTGAACATAACAGTTTCTTGTTATAACACTAAATGGCCATCTTCAACATTTTTGTGTTGTTGTTAAGCTTGTCTTACTTTTGTCAAGCACAACTGTCTACTACTTTCTACGACCAAACTTGTCCAAACGCTCTCTCAACCATCCGATCATCTGTCCGAACCGCAATCAGCCGTGAACGTAGAATGGCTGCTTCTCTCATCCGTCTCCATTTTCATGATTGCTTCGTTAATGTATGTAATCAACATCTGATCTAACATACGTGTACATATTCATGAATAATGCATGGACGGCTCTAACGTTTATGTTTGGTTTTGTATTTTGATTATTGTAGGGTTGTGATGCATCGGTAATGCTCGTAGCAACTCCGACCATGGAAAGTGAGAGAGATGCAGTACCAAACTTCCAATCAGCGAGAGGATTTGAAGTTATCGATCAAGCCAAATCTGCCGTGGAGAAAGTCTGTCCAGGCGTAGTTTCTTGTGCTGATATCATTGCCGTTGCTGCTAGAGACGCTTCTGAATACGTTAGTATCTATCACTCTTTATATTAATCTCGATTATTTCAAACAAATTTACATACTAAACTATTTTTACAAATTTTTAATAATATATAATATTTTACTATGTACTAAGAGTTTGGACGTGTGAATTCGTTTTCTGATCATTGTTCTAATTAAATATGCAAATTTTGTTATGATCTTTAGGTTGGAGGCCCAAGATATAAGGTCCAGGTTGGTCGGAGAGATTCCACCACCGCCTTTAGAGCTATTGCAGACAGCGGCGATCTCCCTAGCTTCAGGGCAAGCCTTGATGAACTCTCTGATCTCTTCCTTCGAAAAGGTCTCAACACTAAAGACCTAGTCGCTCTCTCAGGTCAGTCCAACAATAGAAATCACTTTAGTTGCTAATCTATTAACATTCAAGACATTACTTGTGACACACGAAAACTTTTATTTACAGGAGCTCACACATTAGGGCAAGCTCAATGTGCAACGTTCAGGGAAAGACTTTACGACAACTCAAGTGACATTGATGCTGGATTCTCAAGCACACGTAAGCGTCGCTGTCCGGTCAGCGGTGGAGATTCGACTCTAGCACCTTTAGATCAAGTGACACCAAATTCGTTCGACAATAACTATTACAGAAACTTGATGCAGAAGAAAGGACTTTTAGCGAGCGATCAGGTCTTGTTCGGAAGCGGGGCTTCTGCGGACAGTATTGTGTCGGAATACAGTAGAAACCCATCTCGGTTCGCATCTGATTTTGAAGCTGCAATGATCAAGATGGGAGATATTCAGACACTCACTGGCACAGCTGGACAAATTCGGAGGATCTGTACTGCTGTTAATTAAAAGAGTTATTACTACTCTTCTGCGAGAAAGTTTCGAGATTTGAAGTTCATTTTATTATTTTTGCATTTGTCCACTTGATTCATTGTTGTAATTGTATGTAACTAAATTTCTTACGATGCTTCGTTTGTTATTTTAAATATTATTGAACTAAGAACTTGTGGTTTACTTATATATGAATTTTATTATTATCTGTTTTTTCCTTCCTTGACATGTCATGGAGAAAGTTATTTTGATACATGAATTATCAGTAGTTTGATATAAATGGACGAGACAAATTCTCCTAATTGATATATCAGCTTTTATAGTTAGTGTGTCTAAATTTTGCAAATTCTCCTAATTGATTTTGTTTTTCATCTTAGCAGATTCAATTGATAAGAATACAACTGAGAGTTACAGTTTATAGCTGGACGACATAGAAGGTCTTTCACTTTCTTAATTTCTCAGCCTCCAATGCAAGTTGGATTAGTATAAAATTTGACAGAATTTGATAAATAATAAATAATAATAATTTTAAATCTCTTATGTAAAAATATAGTCCTAATAATTTTAAAAATTATAATTTTTTAGTCATATTTATTAATTAAGATAAGTTAGTAAAATATAACTCTAGTGTTATTGTTTATTTTTTCGTAAAATAGAAATTTTGGTAAAACTCATATCTATTTTTTTTACTGTATTAAAAGTATCTAGTGTTACCTTTTATTGAAACAAATTTAAAAGTTTCAAAGTAGATCATCCGAATAATTGGTCTGAAAAAGGCGATGGGCAATACTAGAGTTTCGGGAGGAGAAGTGCAGGATATGGCTATGACATAAGTTGTTGACCGGGGATTGCCTCTGGGTGATCCTCCGGATGAAGGTAAAGCTTTGTTATGATCGGCAAAAGTGGGTAATACGGGTTCGGGTGGGAGATTACATCCAAAAAATGGTCGACATAGTATTTGTGGTGGATCGTTGTCTTGTGGATTTCTCGAGTGGGCTGATGGGTCAGGCGTCAATTATGATTGATACGGAAGTATTGGTTCCATGAATAAATTATGGAAGAATTGTATGTTAGTTAAGGTCTTAGGGCGTCATGTTTCTTTGTTGTCATTGAGGAGAAAACTTACGGAGTTATGGAAGCCACAAAGTGAGATGAACGTCATTGATCTACCGCATGGATGTTTCATGGTTCGTTTTGAAGACGAGAAAAAATATTAGCAGCACTCTTTGGTGGTCCGTGAAGAGTTATTGGGAGGTACCTCATGGTTCAAGCTTGGTGTTCTGATTTTGATCCAAGACCTGATGAGATTTTGACTATAACAATGTGGGTGCGGATGTTGAGTATTCCAGCTAATTTCTACCATGAAGAGATTCTCTTACGTATCACAAAAGGGCTGGGTAATCTAGTGAAAGTTGATCACTACCAGTTCGACCTACGGCTTTGCAATTTCAGAAATTTTCTCAACTTCCCTGGATTTTTCCAGCGAAGCCACATTAGTTTGTAACTGCTACACTGAGCCTTTGCGTGCTTGGTAGTGATTCTCTCTGTAGCACCTCTGCACTGCTTTTTGACTTCTGTGCACTATACCCTCATTCTCATTATATTTTGGAAATCTCTCGCATTAGTGGTAGGTGGATGGAACTACTTTCATTGAGTAGATCCAGCTCACGATCCTTCGAACCCCGTCGGCGAAATCACCAGGAGTGCGATTATCCCAAGGGACATTGATATGTCGGCGACAAACCCGATCAGTGGCATTTTTAAACCGCCCAGCTCGTCCATTCCAAAACCCATCCGCCTAAAGGCGTCGTATAAGAGGAGATCAACTTGACTACCCAGATCAATCATTATCCGACGTAGCTCAAATTCTATCACATCTAAGGTTACTACTAGTGCATCATTGTGAGAATTGTCCATCATCAGAGTTTTGCTCTCTTTGAATGCTACGACGTGGTCAAGACCAAACATTAAGGATGGTGTACAATTTTTGACTAATTTTGCCCTTTTGTTGATGTATTTTTATTGCGCTGATAGAATTGTGAAACAGTTTAGATCCCCCACGGATATAATCTATTCTTGGCTTATACGACGATGGATCTATAGAGTCTGATATTTTGAGCTCATGCTCATCATTAGGCTTCATAGTGCTTCGGTATTGCCTTCCCATCATTTTTATTTTTCCAGTCTTTTTTCATCCCCTCTTTTCAATTGCCTTGTTTTTTAGCTATTTTACAACTTTACATTCCTTTAGAGAACGGGTTTTTGTGATAATCATAGAACTTCCCGATATCTTTCCCCCTTTTCTTTGCTAGTTGTGGTTCCAACAGCATAGGATTGTTTCTAATGTCATGGTCCAGCTTGTTTCTTATTTCCCGCAGGCTTTGCTTCCTTTGTATCATGTCGCTTGAACTTCTGAACAGACTCTTCTCATATAGTGAAGTTCACAGCGTGGTGAAGTGCATCGCTTTTAATGTATTTGGCGGGTGAACTATTTACTATTGATAGAAAGATCTGGATTACGAGATTCCTCACCACAAGGCGATCAAAATCATTTCATCAGTCACATCAGCACCTCGCGCTTTCATGTCTTTGAACCTAGCGATATATTCGTGCAATGGTTAGAACTTTTGTTGCATTACAATTAGCAGGGTGTTAGAGTCATGTTTATTCTGAATGAATATCGAGTAAGGCTTTATGAAAGCCTTAGTGAGCTGTTCAAAGCCGTCAATCGAATTTAAGGGGAGAGTCACAAACTAGTCGAGGGCGGCCCTTGCTAGATTCCCATAAAAGAATTTGCAATAACCAGCATCTTTTTCCTCCCCCTCGAGGTGAAATGTCCGCTACTAAACAGAAATTCTTGAGATGTGAGACTGGATTAGAATTTCCCATATACGTTGGAAATTCGATTTTTCATGTCTCTGATATGGGTATCCGTTACCCTTTGAGTAAATGATGTGAATCGCGTTTGGTCTTGATAGCAAGATTTTACTCAGGTTTTCAAATCCTATTACACTAATTTGTCGGTGTAGTATAAAAGGTGTCAATCCGAATCGGAATATAGTTATCACACAGAATACAGTAAACTATCCTAATTCAAGCCAATCAAAGTGTGTTTTGTCTAACAACCTAGATCAAACTTAAAATAAAAGTGAACAAATTAATCCGCTATAACAAAGAAATTAAAGCGAAACAATAAACAGCAATGTCAAGAGTGAATTTAACGCAAGGTAAGAAAACAGGTTCCTAAGGAGTGAGCGTCACGGATCAGCGTGTCTCTTAAGCTAACTAGGCGCTTGAAAACATTCAATAAAGCTAATCTCTAGGCAGCGAGATCGATAATAATGAATCCACTCGCGTGGCAAACAAACTTGAGTTAACTACTAACAGACCCTATCCCCATAGGCGTTTTATAATCTACCCAGCATGAATGATCAACCCGCTTATAGCTAATTCACACCTCGGACATTTGATCCCTCAAGCTGAGTATGTAAATCCCTGAAGTGGTTCAGTCAGACGCTCTATCAAATACCGATCAGATGCTAGAGCCTCTTAGAATAAGCTCCAGTTGATAAGAATAGAGCTAGTAATTAACGCACCAAAACATAAGAGATCATAACAATTCTAACCTTAAGCAACCTAGAAAACCTAAGCTTCACACTGATCTAAATCATCCTCAAGATCCCTTGGGTAACTACTCGGAATTCATGAAATTAATGCTAAACATGAAATCAATCTTGAATAACATAGATGATAAACTCGAATGAATATTGCAATCAACACTGAATGTAAAAAACTGAATTGCTTAAAATGTAAAACTCAAATCAAAAAGATTCATTCTGGAATTACAAAGAGCTAATGTCTGCTCAGCACGAAAAAGAATAATCACTCCAATAAAAAAATAGATAAATCCCCAAAAATCATCCCCACTCGAAGTATATAGAGAACTCAGCATAAACAAAAGTAAAATTCGGCCCAGTAAGAAAAAGCCCATCTTCAGTGGATCTTGAAGCCAAGCTCGATCCAAACGCTGATCAGGTCCATGATAAGAAATAACACACTCGAATCCATTTCGAGCTTTGGTGGACTCGATCTGTAATCGAGCTTTGCCTGTTGTTTCCCAGCTTCAATCACGCTTTGATCCTCACTTGCAGCTCTCTTCCATCTCGAGTCTATCGCCATACTCCTATATGTACTCGAGTCTAGGGTGAAACTTGACATCACTAGTTGTGTCCAAGCTCATCATCCGGTTCCAATGCATCCACAGCTTCCAGAGTGCTCCAAGTGTGCTCTCTGAGTACCTATAACTCTTTTTTGCAACATGTATGCTATTCTACGCAATGCATGAAATATGAATCTAAAAGACATCTAAAATGGTGCAAACGCTGTGAATACGAATATAAAGTGTGCAAAACAATACCTCTAAAACACACTAAAATACACATATATCAGCTTCCCAAAATTTATTCTTTGCTAGCCCTCAAGCACACAGACAAGTACAAATTGGAAGAGGAAGTTGCTTAACGGAGATTCAAAACCAAAGCAAGCTGATTCAGATATTAAACTCAATGTCCTGTTTTGATGTTCTAGACTGTAGTACTAAACAAGTCATACTCTGAAAACGTTAGCCATGCTGATCACAGTTCAGTTTAAGTCAAAACTAAACCTAAATTGCATTCAAATACACCACTCTTTTTAGCATTCAATTCAATTCAAACCGTGAATCAAGCTATGCATTTTGTAAGAACTCGTTTGGCTAAGGGATGGTCTAAGAGATTAAAGTGATCTCTTCAACGTACTGGTTCATCAAATCTGCGCAAGGATCACTCAGAATGGAATAAGCTTTAGCATAAGGCTAAAGGTGAGAACCAACAAATGCATACAGAAACAAGGTCTCATCTACAGAGTACCTACAATTCGAGCCCAAAACTTATTCATTCTAAAACCCAAAGTCCGATCCTAATTCTACCCTTTTAAATTAGGAAAAATTTTCTTTCATTCAGCCAAACGCTCAGTAAGATCAACTTCAGAAACTTCTTTTGCATTGCTAATTTAAGGGTGTTTCTTAACTCAACTCTTGTAGCGGTTTTGGATCATAACACATAACAATTATGGTTCTATTTTCACTTTTAATACACATGACACTCCAAGCTTGTCTATCTCTTTATTTTTCTCTTAGAACCGAATTCCGAATTTTAATTTCCCAAAACCTTTTACTAGAACATACATACTTCTTGTGCTCTTTCTCCCCTTAGATTTTTTAACTCATGCCCTTATTCTTTTCTTCATTCCTTTCTCAATTATAATAAACAAGTATCCAATACCCGTAAACCACCTACGCCTAGTCTGATTCAAAAATTGTGAACCAGATACTACATGAAACCTTGTTCCTGTTGGCAATCACCTAACACTTTATACCAAGATTAGACCGAAAATAGGCCTCACACTCACACAACAAGAAACACAATTGAAAGGAGGTAGGGGTCAAGGTGGGAGTCTACTCGAATTAACATGTTAGATACAGATGGTGAAAGGAAATCCGAGTATTTTGTGATCCACAAGTTCAAACTCAATGCATAGACTTGATAATTAAGCATTCATTTCAGGTTATCACTTAGCAAGGAGTGGCGTCTAATCACAGCAAAACTCAGCAAAGTTATGAAACACAGACCAAACATTCCTAGCATGGTGCAGTCTTACACTTTGGACCAAAAAGCAAGCAGCAAACAACATTAACTCAGGACATTGAATTTAGCACAAAAATCAGCATGCTTGCAAGGTGGAATTATCATTATCCCCAATACATAAGTAGACTCGATCCTAAATATGTACAAGCTACATGACACTCTATTTCTGTAATTTTTTTTAAAATAAAATTTTACTAATTTTTTTTTGCTTTTCTATGCCTTACATGTATGCATGAAAACAGAAAATAAGAACAAAGAAAATGTGATCAAATATTGTCTAGAATCCTCCCCCAAACTTAAATCACACAGTCTCTTGTGTGTATAAAAGCGAGAAAGAGAATTCTAGATCAACAAACAATAAACAAGCATGCAGTGCTATATACAAAAGAGTGGAATAGGTACCTTCGTCTAATGGTTCCCAAACAAGCTCCACCCGACGGGATCCATATCCATACTGTCATCGTGAGGCTGAGACTCCTGTTGGTAGTAGGAGAAGCTTGATGTGCCCTCTAATGGGTCCAAGAAGTTCAAAGTCGGTTGTGCTAAGACGTCCTGTGGTTAAACCTCTGTACCAAAATGTTGTGGCTCATTGCTTGTGCTTCTTCTTTTTTGGGTCCTGGTTGACGATCTCTTGCGCAATGGCAGCTCTACACCCGCCTCTGGTTGTGAATCTAAAGCGCCTGGAAGAGCATAGTTGTATGCAAAACTGTAAGGTTCCAACGAATGCCCAAAGTCTTCAGTCGAGTTAAGGTCGAACTGTGGGTATCGAGGGAGTATCTGCTGCTGCTCGAAATGTTGTGCTGTCTCCTGTTGCTCAATATGAGGCATCGGTCGATGAGCGTGTGCTGATGCCTTGCGAGGTTGTTCTGATGATGATCGCCGATTAGATTGCCGTGAGGTGGAAGAAGAGCGTCTGAAAGCTGGTGGATTTGGTTCTCTGAGGTCCTGAGGACTCAAACTCCTTTCTCTCCGAGAGCTGGAGCGGAATTTAAGCGAGTTAAACGAGTTGGTGAGGTTGTTGATCTGCTTGGCATTCCATTTACACAATCTCTGCAGAAGACAAATACGCTTGTGAGCAGCCTATAACCCCTTTGATATTCTCTGTTCATGATACTCATCAAAATAATAGCATTCTGGCTCTCCAAGGTCTTCTTCAGCGGGTTGTGTAAGGCACTCCGCAGGAGGCAAGAACGCAACGTTCATTTCAAGTGCAAGCGCGGTGTACTCTGTGTTTGGGAGCGAAATCCTCGAATCAGCTGCTGCACCTGTCGGCCTGAACTTGTACAACCAGACACCTCTGCGCGGCCCCTTCTTCAAAATCTTGTGCTGCACAAGATAATCGATGTCAATATATTCTGGAGGAATAGGTCTTGACTTAATGCTCACGCTACATACTTCCAAAAACCTTGTGGTAAATGCTTCTCCCAAATGTGGGCTTTATCTTCGAGTGAGAATGGAAACAGCCTAAATGCATCCTCACTAACACCATTAAGCCTTTGTAGTCCACAAATGCGCTCGAACTTGTCCAAGTGATCAAGAGGGTCTTCAAAGGGTAGTCCATGAAACTGCCTGTTCTGGATCATGGAGATGAGACTGCTCTTGATCTCGAAGTTGTTATTCAAAATAGCTGGAGGCACGATTCCATGTCTCTGGGTATGAGTGCTTGGTGCATCTCCAGCTCCGATTATTCAAGGCCTCCTCTGTTGAGGTCCATCCACAGGAGGTGGGTCGGTGTGCTCAGGTGGAAGTTGGTTTGTGTGCGAGTTTGCTAGGAGATTCATTTCAGGTGGATCTTATGGTGCACTTTCGAGTTGGTGTTTCTTTGCTCTCAACTCGCATGGAAGTTGGTCAATAGTGTCAAGAGGTTAGAGTAGGTTATGAATCCCCTTTGAACGTGTCTGCATACAATATGTGAACTCAACTCAAACAGTAGGTTGTAGCGGACTCACTGAATGTTGAAATCACCTGAAAGAGAACACAAAAGATAGTAGCACAGGTGAGTAAGTAACAAGAAACAAAAAGAACTTGAGCTTAGAAAGTTAACAATCCTAAATGTAACTAGCCAAAACCCATTTGGCAACGACGCCAATATGATAGCAGGATTTTACTCAGGTTTTCAAATCCTATTACACTAATTTGTCGGTGTAGTATAATATGTGTCAATCCAACTGGGAATGTAGTTATCACTCAGAATACAGTAAACTATCCTAATTCAAGCCAATCAAAGTGTGGTTTGTCTAACAACCTAGATCGAACTTAAAATAAAAGTGAAGAAATCAATCAACTATAACAAAGAAATTAAAGCGAAACAATAAGCAGCAATGTCAAAAGTGAATTTAATGCAAGGTAAGAAAACAGGTTCCTGAGGAGTGAGCATCATGGATCAGCATGTCTCTTAAGCCAACTAGGCGCTTGACAATACTCAATAATGCTAACCTCTAGGCAGCGAGATCGATAATAATGAATCCACTATCGTGGCAAACAAACTCGAGTTGACTACTAATAGACCCTATCCCCATAGGCATTTTATAATCTACCCAGCATGAATGATCAACCCGCTTAGAGCCAATTCACACCTCGGACATTTGATCCCTCAAGCCGAGCGTGTAAATCCCTGAAGTGGTTTAGTCAGATGCTCTATCAAACACCGATCAGATGCTAGAGCGTCTCAGAACAAGCTCCAGTTGATCAGAATATAGCAAGTAATTAATGCACCAAAACAGAAGAGATCCTAACGATTCTAACCTCAAGCAACCTAGAAAACCTAAGCTTCACGCTGATCTAATTCATCCTCAAGATCCCTAGGTAACTACTCAGAATTCATGAAATTAACGCTAAACACAAAATCAATCTTGAATAACATAAATGATAAACTCGAATGAATATTGCAATCAACGCTGAATATAAAAACTGAATTGCTTAAAATGTAAAACTCAGATTAGAAAGATTCGTTCTGGAATTACAAAGAGCTAATGTCTGCTCAACACGAAAAAGAATAATCACTCCGATCAAAATTTAAATAGATCCCCAAAAATCATCCCCACTCGAAGTATATAGAGAACTCAGCATAAACACAAGTAAAATTCGGCCCAGTAAGAAAAAGCCCATCTTCAATGGATCTTGAAGCTAAGCTCGATCCAAACGCTGATCAGGTACATGATAAGAAATAACACACTCGAATCCATTTCGAGCTTTGGTGGACTCGATCTGTAATCGAGTTTTCCCTGTTGTTTCCCAGCTTCAATCACGCTTTGATCCTCACTTGCAGCTCTCTTCCATCTCGAGTCTATCTCTATACTTCTATCTGTACTCAAGTCTAGGGTGAAACTCGATTTCAGTAATTGTGTCCAAGCTCATCATCCGGTCCCAATGCATCCACAGCTTCTAGAGTGCTCCAAGTGTGCTCTCCGAGTACCTATAACTCTTTTATGCAACATGTATGCAATTCTACGCAATGCATGAAATATGAATCTAAAAGACATCTAAAATAGTGCAAATGCTTTGAATACGAATATAAAGTGTGCAAAACAATACCTCTAAAACACACTAAAATACACATATATCAGCTCTATCACCTGGTTTATCTCAGGGGTCGAGGTCGTCGCCCTATGAAATTGGGACTTCATGAGATCTTGTTCCGCGAGATTGTGGAGGACCATCTCACAAAGCTTGCTCAACCGATGCAGCGTTATTGACTCGCGCTACATCGCTTGCTCTCGACTAAAGTCATGATGTAATTCGCAATCTAAAGGTTTGGCATTCAACTTGGGTGCGAACCCATTGTTGTCTTAGCCTTTGATTTTCTTCAATGTGTGGGCTGTTTTGGGCCACTGTTTAGGCTAGGGTTCTGGTCGCAAGCCATGCCGTATTCCCTATAGCAGAGTTCGCCAATCCGCCCGATCAGGCTGATATTTGGTCATTCAGGGTAGGCATGGGCATAATAACCAAAAGCAGAATACCAAACCGAACTGACCTGAAATATAAGGAATTGAACCAAACCAGAATCGGCTAACTAACCAAACGATTCTGAAATTCAAGAACTGAAAGAACTGGAACCGAATAGGTACAGAACCGAGAACCGCATAATTATCCGAAAAAACCAAAGCACAATTATATATTTTAGATAATTATCTATATAGAATTTAATAATCTAAATATCCAAAACTATAAGTATAAATCCAAATTTGTTAGTCTATTTAAACCAAAATTACTTAAAAACTAAAATATTCAATTTTTATAATTAATTTATGGTTTTGTATGATTTTTTTTTAAAAAATAGATAGAGGTATCCAAATTGAAACTAAACCGAATTTGAATAGGTACCTATTGGTTACTTCGAGTTTGGAATTGAAAGAACCAAAACCGAACCAAAAGAACCGAACCAAACTGAACCGAAGAACCGAATGCCCAGACTAGTTTAGGGTGGTCGTGTCTCCGTTTGAGGTTTTGATCTGGACTCCAATGGATCTGACCATGCATATTACACTATTTTGCGATGAGTGCTCACGTGAGGAGGGAGGGGTCCCTCTGAGGATTCTGCAAGGTGACCCGATTGAAGAAGATCTCGCTTTGAATGAGGGTTCTCTTCTCTGGTTGAGTGAGGTTGGGAGCAAGTTTTGCAACTATAGGATCTTCTGCATGAGCTCTTGCTCTTTTTGATCGAACTGAGCCATAAACTCTTGAATCCTCGCCATAGCTTGGCAGTTTTATTCGGTCAACATTACCACATCATTTGTCAGATCCGTTATTTGGTTGTTCTGTCGTTGATATGTCACCAGTGTTTTAGCCTTAACCAGGTTTCTGATTTGCTCTGCCTCGTTTTTCGAAGATTTGAGACAGATTAGGTTATCCTCAACGCACAAGGATCCAAGAGGATATACGCCATCAGGATCGGGCTCTCTCATTCCTTCTATTGCTAGCCGGGGTCGGGATCTAGTTTCTTAACGAATTTAGGTCCATGGTGGATGCTAAATTCATGATACTTGATCAATCAGTCAGGGTTAAACGAATTACGAACTAACAAATTAGAAAGAAGAGATATTAATGAACTGATTTTATTCCAAGATAAACTCGATTATAAGGATTGATTACAAAGAGTTTAACCTATTCTAGTCTTCTAGGTTTTTTGTGTGTTTTTCTGGTTTGTGTGACTTCTCTTTTAT
The DNA here is from genome assembly GCA_900406435.1 of Lepidium aucheri. Taxonomy (NCBI): domain Eukaryota; kingdom Viridiplantae; phylum Streptophyta; class Magnoliopsida; order Brassicales; family Brassicaceae; genus Lepidium; species Lepidium aucheri. The sequence goes on from OVBA01000186.1 coordinate 72,513, forward strand.
AGTTTGCCACTTGAATTCGACTTTTCCTTTCTCTCTAATCAACCCGCTTCTTGTAACTGCGTTCATCACTATTCTCGCGCTATGCCACGTCGCCTCTCCTTCCATTTTGAACGTGATTCTTTCTCTTCTTGGGCTCGTGGACCATGAATCATTCTTAACATGCCTGATATTATTCAGCCTTCCACTTAATCCGAGATCCACTTGTTTAATAACAGCTCAGCTTGGCATCAACATAACAATAACCGTACACCAACTCTGCTGCTACCCTTGTATATTGTGTAGACTGCCTTCGGAGCAACATCTTTAGCAATTCCAGAATCACCCATCAAACATATTGCTCCTCACATATACAAAAAGTGACTCATGAATGTATTGATTTTAATCGTCTTTAATAAATAAAACATTTTCCAATCAAGTTAATGACTGCAAATCTGGTTCCAAATGTAAATCAAGCTCCATAACTCAATGAATAAAGACTATGCATTCTACAAGTGGATGGAAAGAAGTAAAGCAATATAGTTGGAGATGAACTAAAGTAAGCACCTGCTTTTTAACCAATGTAGTCTTTATCATCAAAGGTAGCATAAGCCAGAGATCGTGATAGTAAATGTTAACATCTTCAGCCAAATGTGAAATTTGTTATTCATTATCTATTTGAAACTTATACATGTAGATCATAAAAATACGTCAAGATACTTTTTAACTTAAGCAAATGCAAAAAAAATTGGAATATATATGGTATTAAATTGGAAATTTCGTCAATGCTAATACGGCAAAGATGAATTCGATGAAAGTGGAGACGGCGGAGGAAGTGAATGAGTCGGAGAAGTGTCTAGCAATGGAGTTTTCAGCACTTTAATTAACTGAGTAGAAAAATGTAATCAATCAAAATTAGCTGTTGTCAGATTATGTATTTGGTAAAATTCACTAAAATCCAATTGTTATTGGATTAAGTATATGTTTAATGTAATTAAAATACATTAAATATGTTGTCATTCAATATCGATTTGATCTTTATAGTATTTTAATTTTGATAAATCTTGATGAAATTTTCTATCCAAAACATGTATAAACAAAATGTCACCATATTTTCTAGTATTTTAAAATCTTCGAGAAAACACATTACCTTAAAATCATCTAAAATCACATTTTCAGTAACACCCATAACTTATATAAGTCTGATATGCATATTAACGTAAAAGTGATAAGCGAATCCATCAAAATCTACTGTCAATAAAATCTAATAGATTTTAAATCTCTTTTGAATTATAATGATTTTAGTGTATTTATAATTTAAAATACAAGATTCAATACCTTTCCCTGAAAGTTCCTATAAATCCAGCTAGGAGAAGCTTATCCACGTATGCGTACACGTGGAACTATAATAACAACGTCGCGTGTCGGTCACCACAGCTTATACCAGCGGAGAGAATCACCGGTCACTTTTTAACCAGTCTCTTCTAATTCTTCCACGTCATTTTTTGTATTCCCTGTCACGGCCGTTCTCAAATCTTATTTCGGGAATACTATAAATAATTCAAAAAAAAAAAAAAAACCTAAAACCGAAGGAGAAGGAGAGAGGAGAAGGGATTCGATCGATTNAGGAGAAGTGATTCGATCGATTCACTTTTTCGTGATCGAAATTTATTCGATAAAGATTCATTGTGTGTTTATCCCGGAGATGAGAAGTGGCGGCTTGGAGATGATGTCTTCTTCGTCAGGGATTTTGTCGTCTTCTTCGGCGGCAGCAGTCGTAGCGTTTAACCTGAAGGAAGCTACCAATTGGTGGTCTGACGTGAACTCATCGCCGCTCTGGCAGGATCGTATATTCCATATCCTCGCTGCTTTATACGGACTCGTATCTGTCATTGCTGTGGTACTGCTACTTCTTGTTCTGGTTCTGAATTGTTCGGTTGATTTGAGATTGGAATTAGAAAAACGGGTTAATCTGGAGTAGAAATATTTTCGGATTTGAGGATATTAAAATGAGGAATAGATGCTGGAGTTTCTTACGTCCTTTTGATTGTTGTTTGTTAAAGTTTATCGTAGGAGTTAGAGATTGCGGATGGAAAAAGAAAAGAAAAAAACTTAAATTGATTATGTTTTCATTTTTGTAGATTCAATTGGTAAGAATACAATTGAGAGTTCCAGAATATGGCTGGACGACACAGAAGGTCTTTCACTTTCTTAATTTCCTGGTGAATGGAGGTCGGTTGTTGGCTCTTGTTAGTTTTTGATTTTGTCATTGCATCTTTTGTTGATTGTCCCGTCTACTTCCTTGTAGTTCGAGCTCTAGTTTTTCTTTTCCGGAGAGATGCACAGAATATGCAGCCAGAGGTTTGGTTTTTTCATTGACATTGTGATGCAACCATAACGATGGTCTATGTGAATTTTCTAACTTGCAAGCCTCGTTTCTGTTTCTTGTAGATCCTGCAACATATCGTGCTTGACATTCCAAGTCTTGCTTTCTTCACTACCTATGCGCTACTGGTCCTGTTTTGGGCAGAAATTTACTACCAAGTAAAATCTCATTCCGTACATAATATTTTAAATTTCGTTCCCGGGTCATTGTTGTTGATATGTACTCCATCGAAACAGGCACGTGCTGTATCCACTGATGGACTGAGGCCAAGTTTCTTCTTAATCAATGCAGTTGTATACGTAATTCAGGTGACAGTATTTTCTATTTGCCCTTCTAATATCTCAGAAATTTGTAGTTCGAAACTAACCTTGAACATGGTGGACCCATGGGGCCTGAGCTTGTTCTTTGATTTTCTGGCTATTCATTTGTGACTGGTTGATATGGCTTCCTCAGCTTTTATGTTCCATGTGAATGTATTAATATCAGATTGCTCTGTGGTTGGTATTGTGGTGGAAGCCTGTTCAAGTTATGGTAATCATTTCTAAGATGTTCTTTGCAGGTATAGTTTGAAGTGTAATTCATCCTTGCACAGTTGTCTATTCTATTCTATTTATGTACTTCCATGTCTCACCTCTTTTAAATTTATATTGCAGGTGTCTCATTGTTCGCGGCCCTGGGCTTTTTACTATATGGAGGGAGGTAAGTTTGTGACCACTTGCATATGCAACACTGATTGTAGCTTAGTATTTATACTTGGGTACCTGCTCCTACATGTTTTCTGTCGCAAATTAGTGTGTTGTTGCTATGATTATGAAAATCCGGCATGTTATAACCTCAACCTGAAGCTTACTGGTCACATTGTGGGGGCTTCTTTTTCTTTGAGAATTATATGCAACTGCACATATGTTATTTATCTATCATACCATGTCAGTCACTATAAAGTGTTGGGTTCCTGTGATGGCTGGCTAGACCAGATCCTTTTTGCACCATATCATGTTTTATCTGTATACCATTATTCTCATGGAGTGGCCTTAATTAATTGTCATTGATATTGGCAGGCTTTTCCTGATGCTGCAACGGTTCCCAGTAGAATCTAAAGGTCGGCGCAAGAAGTTGCAAGAGGTAAACCTTAAATTTTAATCCAAAGTAAGGCAGATCTCCTATTTTCAGTTTCATGGATCTTTACCCTTTTCATGTATTGCATGATGCAGGTTGGATACGTGACAACCATATGCTTTACATGTTTCCTCATCAGATGCATCATGGTAAAGACCTACATTTTTACTATTGAAATTGATTGACTGTGTCTTGTTATTGTTGCTAGTGGTCAATTTCCGAAACTACAACTAACCAAATATCTCATTTTATCATCTGTTAATGGTGTAGATGTGTTTTGATGCGTTTGACGATGCCGCGGATCTTGATGTCTTGGACCATCCCATTCTAAACTTCATATATTACCTAGTAAGCTCTCTGTGCATATGATGAACGAACATATATGTGTATATATGCTTTGTAGATCTTAGAATCATACAAATTTTCTTTTGAAAGTTTTGAAACAAAGATTGTGTATCCTGTTTGATTATAGTTGGTGGAGATATTGCCGTCTTCTCTGGTGCTCTTCATCCTAAGAAAACTTCCACCGAAACGTGGTATCACACAGTACCATCAAATCCAATGAACAGCTTGGAGAATCAAAATACCGAGGTAACCACAGTTCCTAATAACGGAAACGGAGGAAAACATAAGAAAGAGCTGGCAAAAGAAGTCGAAAGATAATCCGTCTTTTTTTTTGGTTTAAACCGGGAAGTTAATATCGTATAGGTACCGGTAAAAGGCAGGGTCTGAGAGGATCTTGTTTCTTTTCATAGACCAAATGTACAGTGTAAGGGGTTGGAGAACAATGGGTTGTGATTACTTTCTAACTAATATAATGGTTGATTAGTATACTCTCTTGTTTATACAACTTCTGAGATTTTCAACGTTTGGTTATGAGATATGGATGAACAATTGGTATACTGATGACTATATTTATATATGGACCTTGCCTGTTGACTTCGTTTGAATTAAAGTAAAACTAGCTGCAACTTATATATTTTGACTGGTTGGTAATTTATCTACAGGTCTTTTTCTACTTTATTGAAAGTTAGGGGAGACTTTTAAGTCTTCATGGCTTACATTGGTTTAGTCTCTTAAACAGGCTTAAAGGCTCTAAAACAGTACTATGGAGAAGAACAATAATAATCGCAGAAGAGTGAAATTCTCGGTAAAAATTAGCAATTCGCTGATGATGAATTAAGAATGTAAAATCTTGGAACATATCTTGTAATCTCGTAACTACAAATTATAAACAAGTTTTTGTTCCATACAATACACAAGAGACTGAGACGCAAGCAGAAATTGTGAATGTCCTCAGATTAAAATGTGGGACCGTTAACGTCACGCATTTCTAAGAAAGTACATCTTTTAGAATCAGAGTTAGAGACGTCTTCCTCTTTTGTTTTCTTTTGTCGTCTAAGCACCGTTCGATTAATTCAAAACAAAAAACAAAAACTACCGATCCAACGACACATAACTAGTTTTTCAAAACGGTGCGGACAGTAGAGAAGGACAAATCTGTCATTTCAAGTTAGTTGATGCCACGTCATGTGGAGCCCACTAAGATTAGCTTTCCTTTAACTGACGTGATGCTTCTTCCGTGATCAGTTTTACGGTTCATCTTCTTCACACGTATCTATATGTTCATTTAATTTAATAAATATCACAAGATTTCGTCTTCTTTTCTTCCCTCAGCAATTAGTCTATTACGGATTCGCACGTTACATAAACAAATCTGCAGTGTCACTTTAAATCTAAATTGTAGATACAAAAAATCTAGCAATAGTAAATTTAAAGTAGTTAGAAAAACAAATTTTAAAAATTAGATTTTTGTTTTGTTTAATAACAAACGTTGTTAATAGCGTGACACGTGTGCAAAGATAACATTTTTTAAAACATAACGACGCGCCAAGTCGTAATCTAACTGTAACAGCTGTGTTTTCTTTGCATGAACCCTAGTCCAATAAAAAAGGACGAAACTTTTGAATTCTTTTTGCCATGAAGGACTCTTCGCGAGTCCTACTTCTGAAAATAATGGCGAAGGACTTACTTCCTCCATTATTCTCACTTCAGGGCTCGCTTTTCTCCTATTTAAACCATCATTTTCCTTTCTCTCAATTGCCGTCATCACCACCAACAAACCCTAGTTTTGTGTTTCGGGATCTGAATCGCCATGACGATTATCATCGATCGCCACTCTGATCAGAACGGTTCGTGATTCTTTTATACTCGTTTTATCTCCTTCTGTGTTCAGTTTCGAGTTTTCTTTTACGTAAAATGGCGTAGATGTTCTGTTTCGAAATTATGTGGTAGTGGAATTACATATTTTTGGATCATATCCTCATGAATCTCGGATTCGATTTCATTTCTCTTCTGTCGGTTTGTCGGATTTGGTTTGTATTTGGGAATTTTGAAGATTGAATATGAGTTGTTGACTTGTGGAGATGCAGGAGATGAGATTGCAGAGAAGGATCAGGGTAATGTTAAACAGGGTGAAACAGAGTCGGTGTTAAATGCAGGTTTTGAGGCTCCTCATACCAACTCCTTTGGTCACACCTTCAGGTACAGTTCTCTAAATATCTTCAAATTTCTTTGTTAACATTAATATCTTCCGGATCAATTCAATAAAGAGAATACAGGTTTTAACTTTATAGATTCATGGGCTAGGCTCCTTGATTGCAAGATCGAAACTTTAGCTGATATTTGGTTGTTTCTGTCATGAAAGGGATTATGATGCAGAGAGTGAGAGGAGAAGAGGTGTGGAAGAATTTTACAGAGCTAATCACATTGGCCAAACCGTTGATTTCGTGAGGAAGATGAGGGAGGAATACGGGAAGCTGAACCGTACTGAAATGAGCATTTGGGAATGCTGTGATCTTCTGAATGAGTATATCGACGAGAGTGATCCCGATTTGGACGAACCTCAGATCGAGCATTTGCTTCAGACAGCTGAAGCCATCAGAAAAGATTACCCTGATGAAGATTGGCTCCATCTTACGGGTCTTATCCATGGTAAAAGATTCTATTGATGATTTATTTCAATCGCATGAAAAAATTGTATAGTAGCTTAATGGTTCACTGTTGTTTGTGTATGTGAATTAGATCTTGGAAAAGTTCTTCTTCATCCTTCATTTGGTGAGCTTCCTCAATGGGCTGTTGTTGGTAAGTACTTCGTGTGTGTGTTTTTTCTCGGTTTGGTGAAGATTGGTTTTCTCTTCTATATCGAATGAACATCTCTGTTACAGGAGATACTTATCCGGTGGGATGTGAGTTTGATGAATCTATTGTTCACCACAAGGTATATGAGATCTTTAAAACACAATTTAAAGACTTTGTTTTGAGTATTAAAACTTTGGAAACTGATTCCATCGGAGCTTTTGATGTAGTACTTCAAGGAGAATCCAGACTATGATAACCCAAATTATAACACTAAATACGGGATATACAACGAAGGTTGTGGACTCGACAATGTGTTAATGTCTTGGGGACATGATGACTACATGTACCTTGTAAGTAAATTACAGTCTCAACATTAAACTATGACAATGGAAGAGTCTTGTATCTGATGCTGTAACTGAATCTCGCAGGTTGCAAAAGAGAATCATACTACATTACCATCAGCCAGTCTTTTCATTATCAGATACCATTCATTCTACGGTATATGAATCACTGACCAATTTCCTCAAGTCTACCAGTAAATTGATTGAGTCAAAACCTATCTATAACCACCTGTTCTTGTTCTTGTGTTTGGTTTGCAGCTCTTCACAAATCAGAAGCATACAAGCATCTGATGAACAATGAAGACATAGAGAACATGAAGTGGCTGAAAGTGTTCAACAAGTATGATCTCTACAGCAAAAGCAAAATCCGGATTAACGTTGAGGAAGTGAAACCATATTATCTCTCTCTTATCAACAAGGTACATATATATACACACTCACACATAATATTCACATCTCATATTTACAAACTACCCTAACCAAGTTTTTACCGTCTGCAGTATTTTCCGGCGAAGTTGAAATGGTGAAACTTACAAGTGGAAAGCTTAATTTGGAATAAAGTGGCTGTGATGAGTGTGACCAAAACATGTTTGAAACTCAAGGCAACACCGGTTGTACCTTTGATTAATAAAAAGAGTCTTGTTTCCTGTATGTTAGAGTCCTATGGTTATGTTTAAGATATCTATTCTTGTTTAATTAAACCAAAAACCTATATTGGAAAACCAATAAATAATTGATTTGGTAAACGAAACGGCTAAATCAATTTGACTATTGAAACATAAAATAGTCAATGAGACTGCTAAGTGATAACTGATTGAATAGAATAAGCAAAAGTTAATTTAAGAAAAATAAAAAATAAATAGTTTAGCAATTTCAGAAAAATTTAATAAGGCTAAAAATATCCAAAAAATTATATTTAATTTCTTGATAAATACTAGTAAACTAGTAAACATCGTTTAAAAGTACAACTTCTTATGAATACGTATATAAAATATTTTCTAGTCAGACAAGTTAAGACTTTTTTACATTGTCACAATCAAATTATTTTCGTTGCTTAATCGGAAACACTTGAGATCAATATAATAGTCACCGTGTCTCTTCCTCTCTATCACTATCCTGTCTCTGTCTCAATCACTTTCAGTCTCTCTCAGCCAGGGTAGTCTGTATTGCTTATTGCTCGTGCTTGCTTCATATGTCAGGATGTATGCTACATCGACGAAAACCCAACAGTCCTCGTACAAAATCTTTGATTACAATTTGACTCACTCTCTCTGTTTCTCTTCTGACATGGGTATGTACCATTGGTGGTGATGATCTTTGCTGTTGTAGAGCTGTGTTTCTTCTACTCATCAAACTCTCAGCACCTCACGTGCCATCCACGTGACTTGAAGGCCTTGCGTGACTTCATCAACGAGCTCGAGCCGAAGCCAGATGGCTGGGCATTTAATTCTTCTACAGATTGTTGTGACTGGGTGGGAATCACTTGTAACACTTCTTCTTCGCTTCGCTTAAACGACACAGACACCACTGCGAGAATCACCAAGCTGGAACTAATCAACAGGAAGTTGTTTGGTAGGTTGTCTGAATCTCTCGCGCTGCTAGATCAGATTTTCGAGTTCTTAATCTCTTCATCTTAGGCTCGATACCTCCTTCAGGTTTTCAATATGGTACACCTCGAAACTGATTGACTGGACAGGTCCCACAAAGCTTAAATTTTCCTTCGCTTAAAAATATGAAACTTTCTACAAATAAGTTAAATGGTTTGCTTCCGGCCCATGTTTGCCACAAATCTACCAAGCTCAGGCTTATCAGACTTGAGTCGAACAGATTTTATGGACATATTCCTTTTGGGTTCGAAAAATACATTCTGCTGGAACTTCTCTACCTTAGTGGAAACAAACTCACTCGTAATATACCAGATGATCTGTTTCAGCTTCAAAGTTTGAACATTCTGGAAATTCAAGAGAATGGTATGTCTGGTTCTCTCAGTCCTGCACTTGGTAACCTCTCTCGCCTTGCTCATCTCGATGTTTCTTCAAAATGTTTCTCCGGTGAACTTTCTGATGTGTTCAACAAATTGCTCGAGCTCAAGTATCTCATGGCTCGGAGTAATAGATTCACTGGAGGAATCCCCAAGACTCTGGCAAATTCACAGACTTTGAGTTTGCTTAACTTGGGGACCAACTCATTGAGTGGTTGTCTGCATCTGAACTATTCTGTGATGACTAACTTGACCTCACTTGATCTGGGATCCAATAGATTCAATGGCTCTTTACCTGAAAATCTTCCATCTTGCAGAAAACTGACGAGTGTTAATTTAGCCCGAAATCATTTTCATGGGCAGATGCCAGAGAGCTTCAAGGACTTCCATAGCCTGTTTCATTTATTGCTTTCAAACTGCAGCAACTTTGTTACATTTCATCGACTCTTCACATCCTTCAGCATTGCAGGAACCTAACGACTGTGGTTCTCACTTTGAACTTCGATGGAGAGATGTTACCATATGACCCAAGTCTTTATTTTGAGAAGATTGTAGTACTTGTTGTTGTAAACTGTAAGCTTACGGTCAATGCCAAGCTGGTTGAGCAAGAGCACCAGTCTACAAGTGTTGGATCTTTCATGGAACCATTTAACTGGAGGTATCCCAAATTGGTTCGGTGGTTTCCCTGACCTTTTCTACTTAGACTTGTCGAGAAACTCATTCACAGGAAATATCCCAAAAAGCTTGACCAGCGTGCAGAGCCTCATAGTTCGAAATGTCTCAGTTGACCAGATGCCTCAAAATTTTGAAGCAAAATGAACTAGATTGCAACATCAAGCAATTAAATAGAACAAATCAAACAGGATCTCATGCAAATTCTGAATTACAATTAGATCTTAAAGTTTAGAGTATACCTTGTTATTTTGCAGCGGAATTAGTTGACAAAATCAAGATTATATTAGCACTCAAAATGTAGTGCCTCTATCGGTATCCACACGCACACAAACTGGATCAGGAATGGGATGCTAGTGCTGTTTGAGATCAAATCTCCTTCTCTTACGGTTGTTGTGTCGTTTGTCTTTTTCTCTCTACTTAAAATTAACGTTTTCTTTAGATATTTATAATGACACACATAACCTAATCTCATTAGGTTTAGCAAGATGGGTTTAAGCCCAATATAAACATAGTAAACTAAATCTCATTTAGTCTGGTTAATATGCTTAAGCCCAACACATAATAAAAGATAACAATTATTCTTTTATGTGTGTTACTTAACCATATATCTAATATATGTGTCCCTAAATATAAATATATTTTGATCCAATTTGCTTAGGTGTGTGACCCTATAGGATCATATAATATTAGTAATAGATTCTTAATCTATAGATTATAATTGGTTTCTAGCAAAACATTATAACCACCTAATATATACGATATTAAATACTCGATTATACGACTTCGTAAAAGAAAGTACAAATAATTTCAGGACATTCCCAACAATCTCCCACTTGTACTGGAATCATCTATTCCCATAATCCATTTGCTTCTATATCTCGATCTCAGCATAAGGCAAGAAAACTGTGTCATCCTTATTAGGCTAAATCATTTTATCAAACTCTGATTTATACTAATCAAACAAACGACTGACATTCATCTTGTTTGAGCATGGCCATGCATTTCTCAGTATTAAATCTTCGATAGGCCAATAGATATTTATCTCCTGTTATATAGGAGGAGCAAATCCCATTTTGTTCCAACTATGTTTCTTTACAAAATTTATGACACACCCAATCAATACCTTTATAATCACCATTTACGGCTGACGTGTGATAAGATCAAAGTGAACCAATCCATGAGCAAGAAACCATAATGAACTCAGCTCAAAGGATTACACCTTTTATTCGTAATGAGAATCTCTTATGACACTCATATAACAATCTTGTAGAGATCTCATTGTGGGTCAGTCCAATACTGTGTTCTATAACACATATCGATGTGATTGAATTTGATACAACATATCAAATGACTCCATGAAACTTAGTCATCAGTCACCTTATATACTAGTCATTAACTATTATTAATGTCCTATGTTAATAACTTTGACTAGGGACTCCAATGATTTTACCATTTATCACTTATAGAGTTTCATGATCAAGTCACGTACTTGATGATCTATAAAATGAAAAATCATTGTGGGACTATTATTTATTCACTAATAGTTAAATAAATCTGAAAAAATTTCATTAGTTTGAAAACATAACCAAATGTATGTAAACATGAACATCATATCATAAAACAAAAATATCTCCCACTAGAATCAAGATCACATCTTAAGAAATCTTATGCCTATAGCAGCAGTATGAGACTCATGCTTAGGCCATGGAAGAGGTTTGGTCAATGGATCAGGAACATTTCCATCCGTTAAAACTCTGCTAATCTTCACATCTCCTCTATTAACAATATCACGAATGAGATGATATCGCCTTTCAATGTGTTTGGATTTCTGGTGTGATCTTGGTTCTTTCGCCTGAGCGATGGCTCCATTGTTATCACAATAGAGATCCACNTACACCTAGTTCAGCAATGAACTTATTAATCCATACAGCTTCATTAGCCGCTTCAGAAGCAGCAATGTACTCAGCTTCGGTTGTAGAGTCTGCCACAGTGCTTTGCTTTGAACTTTTCCAGCTCACAGCGCCTCCATTAAGACAAAAGATAAATCCGGATTATGATCGGAAATCATCTTTATCCATCTGAAAGCTAGCATCAGTGTAACCACTCACAACAAGCTCATCACTTCCTCCATAAACCAAGAATTTATCCTTAGTGTATCTTTAATACTTAAGGATGTTCTTGACTGCAGTCCAGTGACTTTCACCTGGATCTTGTTGGTATCTACTCGTCATGCTTAAAGCATACGTAACATCTGGACGAGTACAGAGCATGGCGTACATGATAGATCCTATAACAGAAACATAAGGGATTCTACTTATGCATTCTATCTTATCATATGTCGAAGGACACTGTGTTTTGCTGAGAGTTACACAATGTGACATTGGTAGAAAACTTTTCTTGGAATCATGCATATTAAACCTTTGTAAGATCTTATCAATATAAGTATCTTGACATAGTCCAATAAGCTTGTTTAGTCTATCTCTATAGATTCTTATTCCAAGAATATAAGAGGCTTCTCCCATGTCTTTCATTGAAAAAGAACTTGCCAGCCAAGTCTTTACGGACTTACGCAAAGGGATATCATTTCCAATGAGAAGTATGTCATCTACATACAACACTAAGAAAGCAACTGTGCTCCCACTAGTCTTCTTGTAAACGCACGGTTCTTCTTTATTTCTAATAAAGTCAAACACTTTGACAGCTTCATTGAAACGAAGATTCCAACTCCGAGATGCTTGCTTCAAGCCATAGATTGAGCGTTGAAGTTTGCATACCTTCCCAGCATTTTCAGAAGATGTGAAACCTTCAGGTTGTGTCATGTACACATCCTCTTCCAGATTTCCATTAAGGAAAATTGTTTTCACATCCATTTGCTAGATCTCATAATCGTAATAAGCGGCAGTTGCTAGGAGAATCCGAATGGATTTAGCATTGCGACCGGGGAGTAGGTTTCATCATAGTCAATACCATGAATCTGCTTGTAACCTTTAACCACCAATCTAGCTTTGTAAATTACTACATTACCATGCATGTCGGTTTTCTTCTTGAAAATCCATTTACACTCAATGGCTTTTGCACCATCAGGTAAGTCCACCAAAGTCCATACTTTGTTCACATGCATGGAGTCCATTTCAGATCCAACGGCTTCTAGCCATTTTTCAGAGTTAGGGCCCATCATCGCTTCTTCAAAAGACGTAGGTTCATCACTTTCGATGAGCAATAGATCATGATCTGTCACCCATGCACCAAATCTATTAGGTTTGTGACGAATCCTTTCAGACCTACGCACCTCAAGTTCCACAGGATTAGATTCTTCTACGACTCTTCGTAGATCTAGTTGTTTCTCTTCCTTAAGAGTCGGAGTAATCTCCTGTGTTTCTCGAACTTCTTCGAGTTGTACTTTACTCCCACTATTTCTCTTAGAAAGAAATTCTCTTTCCAGAAAACACCATTTCGAGCAACAAACACTTTGTTTTCAGAAGGGTTGTAGAAATAATAACCTTTGGTTTCTTTAGGATAACCAACAAATTAGCACTTATCAGATTTGGGTCCAAGCTTATCAGAAAACATACATTTAACGTAAGCTTCACAACCCCAAATTTTTAGAAAAGACAAGTTTGGAACTTTTCCAATCCAAATCTCATATGGTGTCTTTTCAACTGATTTTGATGGACATCTGTTGAGCGTAAACGCAGACGTTTCTAGAGCATATCCCCAAAAAGACAATGGAAGATCTATATGACTCATCATTGATTGAACCATATCTAATAGAGTTCGATTCCTCCTCTCAGATACACCATTCTTTGTAGAGTTCCTGGTGGAGTGAGATGTGAAACAAATCCACATTCTCTTAGATGATCATTAAAAGTTTGGCTCAAATGTTCTCCACCTCGATCAGATCGAAGTGCTTTGATTGTCTTGCCAAGCTGATTTTGTACTTGATTCTGAAACTCCTTGAACTTTTCAAAAGATTCAGATTTATGTTTCATCAAGTAAACATAACCATATCTACTATAATCGTCCGTAAACGTGATGAAGTACGAGTAGTTTCCTCTAACATTTATACTCATTGGTCCACTTACATCTGTATGTATAATTTCCAACAAGTCTTTGACTCTTTCGATGTGACCAGTAAAGGGAGCTTTAGTCATTTTTCCTAATAAACAAGACTCACATTTCTCAAATGATTCAAAGTCAAATGAGTTCAAAAGTCCATCACTATGAAGCTTTTGAATACGTGTCTCATTTATATGGCCCAAACAACAATGCCAAAGGTAAGTTTGATTTGTGTCATTTGACTTAAATCTTTAAGTATTAATGTTATAGATAGGCACACTTTGGTTTAGAATATAAAGCACATTCTCCAATGAACTACTACCGTAAAAGACGTTACTACGATTAAATGAGCAACACTTGTCTCCAAACGCAAAACAAAATTCTTCTAAATCCAAATCAGGAATAGAAATAATATTTCTGCTTATAGCAGGAACATAGTAGCAATTATTAAGTTCTAAAACCAAGCCTGAAGGCAAAGACAAGTGAAATGTTCCCACAGCTAATGCAGTAACTCTTGCTCCATTTCCAACACGCAGGTCCACTTGTCCTTTCTTCAAGGTTCTACTGTTGCTTAGGCCCTACATATTTGTACAAATATAAGCACCACAGCTGGTATCTAATACCCAAAAGTTAGACCCAGAAGTAGTAACATTTACTTCTATAACATAAATACCTGAAGACGATGTTTCGAAAGTCTTCTTCTTTTTCAGATCTTCCAAATACTTTTTGCAGTTTCTTTTCCAATGCCCAGAGCCATCAAAATGATGGCACTTATCAACTTTAGACGGACCAGGCTTAAACTTAGGAGCTCGGTCAGACTTGCTTGAATTCTCAATCCAGCTTGCCTTTCCCTTTCCTTTGTTTTTGCCTTGTTTCTTAAACTTTTTACCCTTTTGCATCAAAAGAACATGAGGGCTGTCCTTCTTAACATTGGGCTCAGCAGTTTTGAGCATTCCATG